>WAAF01008224.1:470079-614879 GCA_013400475.1 Tricholaema leucomelas
CTCTACTTTGCTCTGGTGAGACCCCACCTGGAGTACTGCATCCAGTTCTGGAGCCCCCATAACAAGAAGGATGTGGGCATGCTGGAGTGTGTCCAGAGAAGGGCCACGAGGATGATCAGAGGGCTGCAGCACCCCTCCTATGAGGACAGACTGAAAGAGTTTGGGCTGTTCAGTCTGGAGAAGAGGAGGCTCCAAGGTGACCTTATTGTGGCCTTCCAGTATCTGAAGGGGACCTGCAAAAAAGCTGGGGAAGGACATTTTGGGCTATCAGGGAGTGACAGGACTAGGGATGGAGCAAAGCTGGAGGTGGGGAGATTCTGACTGGATGTGAGGAGGAAGTTGTTCAGCATGAGAGTGATGAGAGCCTGGAATGGGTTGCTCAGGGAAGTGGTTGAGGCTCCATGCCTGGAGGTGTTTAAGGCCAGGCTGGGTGAGGCTGTGGCCAGGCTGATCTAGGGCAGGGTTTCCCTGCCCATGGCAGGAGGGTTGGAAGTAGATGATCCTTGTGATCCCTTCCAACCCTGACTGATTCTATGATTCTATGATGATATGAAGAAATTAAATGCCTCTGGAATTTCAGTTTGGGTTATCAGCACTGCTAATACTTTCTGTTTAAAGCTCTTCGGGGACAGATTTTCTCTTTGTACTACACCAGACACAATGAAGTCCTTAACCTGGAAAGGAAGACCTGTGGGAAGCTACCCTAACACAATTAAGTGCTAGTAATAACATAATGACATTCCATGGTGCAGAATGTGCTGTGAGGTCCCATTTTACCAAAGGGGACCCCTGCAAGAGGGCTCTGGGCAGACTTGCTCAGCAAGGCGAGTGGCAGTGTGTCTCATCTCATCATAGCCAGCCTTCTCTGAGAGATAAGCTGTCCCCTGTGTGTGATACATTTTTTCCCTCACATGATCAGTTTTCTGAAGAGGTAGGAATGGATGGATGAACATCATTTGCTATTTTACTTTCCTGTATTTCTTTTTCATTCCAGTGCTTGGCAGCTGAAAAGATGGAATTAATTTGCAGATGTATGTATTTTTCCTCTAAGATACTTTTATCTTTTTGGCAGTTTTGACACCACTAAAAATTACACCCCAGAGAACTGAAATACATGCCTCTCACTTAAGCTCTATGCTGAAATACAATCATCTGCCTCCTGTTCTCCTTCTTCATCAGATGAAAACAGTGATTTCAAAGCCTGAGGTCTTAACTGATACTGCTAAGCAAACTTTCCTCAATGGCATCAAGGAAACTGAATCATTCAAACAGTGCTCTCTGCTGTACACTGAAACTGTATGCAATGACTGTCATTGCCATATGTTCACATTTCCCATGATTTCCAGAGCTTTGTCTCGTGTGGTGATGTGTTATGCTATTGAATGCAATGTAATTATTACTCTCATTTATTTAGAAGTGTATTTCTAAACATTGAGGTCTAAATTGCACATTCCAGAAGGAAAACAAAAAAGCGAGAAATGAAAATAGCAGAAGTTGCACTGAATACTGACATTTCTAATCCTTCTAACCATAATATGCCTGGAAAAATCTGCCACTTCCCTCAGAAAGAACTGAAAAAGTGATCAGAGAAGGTACTTTCTGATTCCACTTGTAAGGTATAGCCCCCCAGCTTTCAAAGTAGATGTCTCATTCAAAGCCTAGCCACAACAGTGTGCTGTGTGATCAGAGTCATCATAGAACCATAGAATCAACCAGGCTGGAAGAGACCTCCAAGATCATCCAGTCCAACCTAGCACCCAGCCCTATCCAATCAACTAGACCATGGCACTAAGTGCCTCACCCAATCTTTTCTTGAGCACCCCCAGGGACGAGGACTCCACCACCTCCCTGGGCAGCCCATTCCAATGCCAATCACTCTCTCTTATGCAGTTTCCAAATCTATCAGAAAAAGGAAGTGACTGGAAGAATCATACCTTGAACATAGCTGTGATACTGGCACATATGCAGGAGTTTAAGCTCTGGTCACTTTTCTGATTTTGGGGACACACATATACAACCCTACACAGTTGTATGTTATGAAATGAGATATTTGGACAATTTCAGGACTTGCATTATCTGCTATCTGTCCCTTTTTGCTGCAGCATTGGGAGTCTTGGTGTTCATATTAGAGTGATGCAGTTTGTCTCTGGGTGTCTCCTCTCTTGTGACTGATATGGAGTTTTCCTCTTCTCTTTCTATCACTAGAAAGCAAGAGAAAGTAGATGTGGAGAAGTCAATCTTTTGCAGTGAAGATGGGTGCCACCTGTACTTGCACTCAGCTAGCAAAAGAGTCCATCAACATTGAAGACACTTTGTCCAGGTTTTAATGGAACTGTACAAGGAATAAGTACTGCTCACTTCATGTGTTAGAGAAGCATTACTGTGTGTCTGGAGGATGTCAAGTAGCAGTGAGGCTTGAGAAGAGAAAATGAGAGGAAGCACGGATATTGGCTAACCAGCTCCTTCAAAAGCATGGAGAGTGAGGGCGCTGGGAAAGACTGCTGTCATAGGACTGGGAGTCAGCAGATATAGTTCTCCTCCCAGGTCTTCCAGTGATTCTGGTTAACCTTTTTATCCCTAGTCTCACAGGTAGCTAGGTGGTCAGTGTTGTTTTGTATGTATGTGCAGGACCAAGCAGAGACAGCCTGGAGCATGGCAGTGCAGTACCATCTTAATGAAGACAGGAAGATCAGAAGTGCTGAACCAGGACAGTTCTGAATATCAAGTGAAGTTTTTTTAGTCCAGAAATTTCTGAGATAAAAATCTTCAGGCTGCAGGATTACTCTGGGAAACAGTCACCACATAGAATCATGGAATGGTTTAGGTTGGAAGGGACCTCAAGGATCATCCAGTTCCAAACCCCTGCCATGGGCAGGGACACCTCCCACTAGAACAGGTTGCTCAAGGCCTCATCCAGCCTGGTCTTGAACACCTCCAGGGAGGGAGCATTCACAACGTCCCTGGGCAACCTGTGCCAGTGTCTCACCACCCTCACTGCAAAGAACCCTTTTCTAACATCCAGTCTAAATCTCCCCTCTTCCAGTTTAAACCCATTACCCCTTGTCCTGTCATTACAAGACCGTGTAAATAGTCCCTCCCAGTCGTCCTCTAGGCCCCCTTCATGATACTGAATAGCTACTACAAAGTCTCCTTGAAGCCTTCTCTTCTCCAGGCTGAAGAGCCCAAACTCTTGTAGCCTGTCCTCATAGCAGAGCTGCTCCAGCCCTCTGAGCATCTTCATGGCCCTTCTCTGGACTCACTCGAACAGTTCTATGTTCTACTTGTGCTGGGGGCTCCAGATCTGTACACAGTACTCCAGGTGGGGTCTGACATACTCACTTTGTCCTCTCTGTTTTGTTCTACTTGTTCTTAGACCCTCACAGGAACAGGATGTGGGACTAAGTGGACTTCTGGCCCGAGCTAGCATGGCTGTTCTTACATTCTCATGTTTTATTATGTTACCTCTGTTTTAAAGATGTACTGGGAAGAAGGAGGCACTTTCAAGTCCAGTCATTCTTCACAGGTTACAGAATGACACCCAGGGGAGGGTAAGAGTTTTAACAAGTAGAGATTGGCTTAACACAGACAATGAAGTCAGCAATCTTCCTTGCAATATTCCTGACTTATTAGCTGCATAAACCTTATTATCTTTCAACTAAATGGCTTTATATCTAATTTACTATCTGATAAAGGGCTAGGCTGAAAACCAATACTCTTTTTAGTTATTTGGTGTGGTGCTTACGATTCCTTGCTTTTATTTATGCTGGAGTTTATCATTCAAGCTGGTTGCCTGTCATAGGCAAAAATCTGAAGATCATGCTCTTGCTTTGGCTTTGCTGTATTTTAAAGAGAAAGCAGGTGATGACATTGTTGAGTTTATTGAGAAGAAAGGCAATTAGAATACATGCATTGACAGAGGGAACCTTATGGAAACAGATCCTATCCTGAATTAGTATGGGAGGGACTTTGTTTTCTGATATTACAGTCCTTCTTCTCAGATCAGGACAGGATTTGTATGCTTCCTTTTGAATGTGAACCGAGTTCTATACTCAAGCCTGAAGCCTCTGCCCTCCTACAGTGCAGATGCTGAGGGGCTTGCCTATAGGGAGAATAGATGTGGTGGTGCTGGCTCAGCTGAGCTACCACTGCGCATCTTAGAGGGCCATTTTGTGGTATCAGATGGTGTTAAGTCAGGAAGTTGGATGTATTTCTTTCTTCAACTCCTTTGTGCATGTAGCCAATCATTTGGGGGTTTGCAGGCAACAATTACTGATTTCCTTTGGCTGGCAATATTAATGGAGAGTGTAGGTCAAGGAACACAGTGTACATTAGCTTAGTCACTAGTCCACACTCCCTCGCCTGAGGTTCCTGTCTGAAGAGATCAGGTTTCCTCGTGCCAAATATCTTACTCTCTTTGGGCACTCGCAGAGAAGTGCACATATTTCACTGTATATTCCAGAATCCCTTATATTGCTGACTGCTGCCAGACATCTCTACACCTTCTTAACCTTAGTGAGAGTCAGCAGAAGTAAATGAGTGTTTCAACCTGCTGTTTTTCTGCAAGACTTAGCATTTTGGCTTAGAACAGCTCCCACCAGGGCTGCTATGTTTTACATGAAAACAGATGCATTTTCTAGTGATTTTAATCAGAAGGTAGGGGAAAGCAGTTTGGGGGTTTGTTATTCCTTGCATTGCCGTGACAGGATTCCTCAGAATTAATTTTGGAGAGCAAACTTCCTGGAAAAGGAGTGTCCCTTACACATAACTACATGGATGGTATGAGGAGGTACTTACATGACTTCAGTTCTTCCATTATATATCTTTTGAATTACTGGCTTTGCAATCTTATTATCTGTATGTCCTGTGTTATTTTGTCTTATGAAAATGGGACATAAAGAGAAAGGTGCTAATATTTCATGACCTAATTTAGTTGGAGCCAAGTTCTTCTTCAGAATCACAACAGCAGCGTCAGCGGAGAATTCCCAGGCCTAGTGACTTTTCACTCCTATGTTTAGGTTCCCAATCATACCTATGTATACTACACATAACCAGTCCCACAGCAGCTTTCACAGCAGTCTGTGTGGAATTACTCTCTATTCTGCTCAAGTCTTTTATTCTTGGAGCAAAAGCCAGGAAACACTAAACCTCCCATCATTTTGAGTTGTTGATTCGTTTTTCTGACAGTGACAGGTTGTATACACCTCTATCACCTTCTCCCCTTTCCAAAATGAAAGTAGCTGGCTTTTGACATTCCTAATCAGATTTCAGAGTAAGCTGAATGCTAAGTGTCACTCTTCTTGGTATTGCGCAACACTCCTACAGAGCCCTCAAGCAGAACATTAAAAGCCTACACAACCTCAAGTTGAAAACTAGAGGTGTTTGTACAATAAGGCAGTACTTCTCAAGATTATGCCCTTGAATTTCAGTGTTTCTTTGTGGATAGTCAGAAAGTTTTCATATACTTTTCCCTAGTACTGCAAGCCAGCTGGGTGCAAGCCAGATCCTATCTAGAAGCTGTGCATCAGAGTATTAGCCTAGACCCATAATTTCTGTCTAGTGACAAGGCATTTTAATTTGGGCTCAGTGCCACCTTAATGCAACTAGACTTAAACCTCTGTTTTCATGAAGTATACATAGAGGAGAAGCAAGATGGTGGGCAGTTGCCCTGACTGCCTATATCTTCTTTATATTCATCTGAGGGTCTTTCCTGCTTTGATTTTGCTTGCACTTTCCAACTGGTACACAGAATTGCACCTAAGCAGCCTGAATTGAAGCGTTTTGGCAGCCGCAGTATCCTTTGTCATAAGCAGATGTCTTCTGCATTTCTGCCCTGACTGTAGCTCGAACTTCAGAGTATCAAAAAATAGAGAGGCTTTAGAGTATCTGAAGATATGGGTTGCATCAATTAGTCACCAAGCTGCATCTTCCTCAAAATTCATCCTCTTTTTTGGCCAATTCTTCCATCAACACTCCATTCGAAGAAGAAACCATAGTGACTCCCCCCCTCTCCCCCCTTTTATCTTTTTCACAGCTGTGGTTTTAGTAAGCTGATGGAAAACCTGTTGAAATTACAGCTTATATTCTATTTAGAAAAAGACAAATCTGTTTATGCCAGGTAGTGATTTGACTGGAAGACTCCTTACCACACCCAAAAGAAATTAAATGAGTAGTTATAAATATTCTCTTTAATCATGGAAAAGTGCCTTGTACCCAAATTTATGCAGACTCCCTTAAAGACATGGCCAGGTTCTCCTTTCATCATCAACAGATTTGCTTTGTGTCTCTCAGTTAGCTTCCTTTAAGTTGCACCACTGGTTTATGCTACAGCTAAGGAGACATCTTGCTCCCAGGCAGCTGAGGAAGTGCCTCCCTTCTCCTCAATTTTTGCCTCTTGTTATTTCTTGTATGAACTGCTATCACAAATATTTAGATGGAAATGGCTAATAGGACAATTGTATGGTTCCTAAATTCAATGAGCCATTAAATAGGTTCTAATAATCTCAATAAAAGTCTGGAATATTTAATAATGAGAAACATACATATAGGTTACTTGATTGCTACCAGACTCTCAGTAAATATTGTCAGTGGCTCATATACTGTGAGTTCCTCAAACACCCTCAAAGAAGAGCCTCTGGGGATGGGGGAGGGAATCAAACAAATTATGTGTAATCAGGGTGCCGTTGAAGAGAACACAGCTCATTTTTGGGGAAAATGCTGTTCACCACATGCTTTTTATCATCACCGTGGAAGACTTAGAGGTTTTCCAATAAGCAATTAGAGACCTAATCAGACTTTGCATTTATAATGATTTACACTTGTATTGCATGTAACCACATGCAATGGTTTCAGTGGACTTTTCTAGAAGTGACACTTTCACAAATCAGAAATGTGAGACGCACAGACACCTTCTCCAAGGCAAAGCATCCTCCTCTCCAAAAGACCAGGAGAGATGTAAGCTTATTCAAATTACATCAGGGTACAGAGCCAGATAGGAAATTTTAATTAGCAGGATCACCACCTAAATGATAGAATCATAGAATCAACCAGGTTGGAAGAGACCTCCAAGATCATCCAGTCCAACCTAGCACCCAGCCCTATCCATTCATCTAGACCATGGCACTAAGTGCCTCACCCAGGCTTTTCTTGAACACCTCCAGGGACAGTGACTCCACCACCTCCCTGGGCAGCCCATTCCAATGGCAAATCACTCTCTCTGGGAAGAACTTCCTCCTAACATCCAGCCTATACGTCCTTCTCTTCTTGACTGTATAATGAATTGAGGAATTGCTTAATTAGGTGATTGCAAATTAGGTAAAGTTATGGTCCTAGTATACATTGCAGGTCTCCCTGTTTGCTCTATGCAGTGCAATCAATGAAATATTTATCACTTTAAGTGAAGCTGCTCAGAACCCTGGGATGTGTTTCTGCAAAAAGTTCCTTGAATAAATGCAAAGCAAATGTGTTCTGTACCTTGATCTGTGACATATGGGCTAAATTCACCCAAACGTTTTTGTAACAGGCAGCCTGCTCATGTCCTCAGTGAATGTTGGATCTTGTGGCCTCTGAAAGGTGGCAGCAAAATGCCTCTGAGTAGAGACCCCCCGTGCTGGCTGCACGTTCTCTAGAGGTCCCTTTCTGCAAGGCAGGACTGTGTCTGTCCATCTTTATAGCCTTTTACGATATTTGGTGAGATAGACCAGAGCTTCAGGTGGTACAGCTGCAGGAAGCAATAAACTAATTATACATTCTCTTACCTTGTGTTAACTAGATAAGAAACGGTCATGTGAGCTGCTTTGTGTGGCTTTTATGTTTGCATTGGAGGAAGTGAGAGGACAGGGAAAGGAGAGATGTTTTATCGGCCCTCCACTGTCCTTGCCCTTATCTCCTTGTGAAAATGATAGATGAAGTTACTATGCCTGTGATCCCTGCCGAGTGCCGAGAAGAAAGAATGAGCACTGTTTCCAAAACATTTGCAGGAGGATTGCATAATCTCCCTGCGATTTGTAGCAATCTCGCAAGCTCCATCTGGCCAACTGTTTGTGCAGCTGTAGTTCGACTTGAAGCTCTGGCCATGCCCACCTGGATTTTCTCTGACTTAGCAGATGGCACCTGCCATTAAGCTGCATTGTTCCCATGTTGTTTGCCTATACTGCATATATGGATGTACACGCCTCGTGTAGGGTGGGACAATTACCCCTCTGAAGACATTAATTTTTGGAGTTTGTGCGTCATGTTAACATTACACAGCTGGTGAGCTGGCTGCCCTAGCCCTTGGACCACTCTTGGTTTAATTGTCACTTGGTACTTTCTATACCTGATGAATCGGTCTTGTATCCATTTAAAACTTGTATTACATTAGCTGTTCCATCTGGGAATCACTTCTTGGTTTTGCCTTACATAGCTTAAGAAGACTCTCTGGCAGAAAACTGGTAGGTGACAATAGTTACGCTTGCACTTCGTGGCACGTCTATGCATGTGTAATTCAGCTCATCTCGCATATTCTAGACGCATGAGAACTGCTTTTACTGTCACTTATGGACATCCACACCTATTGATCAGCCTCAAACAGGGTAAAAAAACCATATTCTGACCTTATTTACAGTGATTTAACTCCAATGACATTAGTGAAAGCACACTGTAGGGGACAACAATCAGAATTAGACTAACTGCTATGATGCATTGCTCTTTCAGACAGCTTGGGGTTCTTTACAAATGACCAGCTCTATATCTGCACAGAGCTTATGCTACATTTAGGCCCTTGTCAAGGAACCTGATCTGTGTAGGATGTCTTTTACACTTGATGCAATTCCATTAAGAACAGCAGGGGCCTAACCAGGCAGCAGGACACACGTGCACACAGCTGAAGGTCAGTGGTGTATATATATATATTTATAAATAAAAAGCAAGTATTAGCAAAAAAACATTTGTTCCCAGGTTAGAAGAAAGTTGGTTTTGCACGTTGTGATCCAACATTTCAATGTAACTCTGAGTCTCTTATCAAGCTGATGGCATAAAGATAGTGGGAGCAGACGGAAATTATGTGCCTAGGGTCTTTTCAGAGCCACTGAATCACATGCTTGGCTCTTTCTAAAAGTGCTTGGAATCTTTGGTACCTTGCACCGTTAATGCTGTAATCACCATTAGGCTGCTCTTTGCTTTTCACAGCCAACTATGAAATAGGATCATAGGATCATAGGATGTTAGGGGTTGGAAAGGACCCAAAGAGATCAGCAAGTCCAACCTCCCTGCCGGAGCAGGACAATACTATCTAACACAGATCACAGAGGAACACATCCAGACAGGCCTTGAAAGTCTCCAGAGGAGGAGACCCCAGGACCTCCCTGGGGAGCTTGCTCCAGTGCTCTGTGATCCTTACAGTAAAGAAGTTCCCCCTTGTGTTGAGGCAGAACCTCTTGTGCTGCAACTTACACCTGTTGGTCCTTGTCCTATCACAGGGAGCAAGTGAGAAGAGCCTGTCCCCCCGCTCCTGGACAGCCTTCAGATACTTATAAACGTTTATCAAATCCCCTCTAAGTCTTCTTTTCTCCAGACTAAACAGCCCCAGGTCCCTCAGCCTCTCCTCATAAGCCATGCCCCTCTGTCCCCTAATCATCCTCGTAGCCCTCCACTGGACCCTTCCCTGTGTCTCTTAAACTGGGGAGCCCAAAACTGAACACAGTATTCAAGATGAGGTCTCAGCAGGGCGGAGTAGAGGGGGAGGAGAACCTTCCTTCGAGGTGGAAGGTTGTTTTTTTTCCCCCTCTTTAACATTTGTGTGACTGGAAATTCAAGCAAGGCAAAGATTGTCCTTCTGTTCTTGAGTGCCATGCAAAAAGACTTCTGTGACAGAGAGCAGCAGTAGCTGCACTCTCTCATTTCTTTCAGGGTAAGAAATCTGTTTTCAAGACTTGATTTGAGAGCCCAAAGGGAAAAAAAAACCCAAAAACCCAAAACCAAATAACCAATTTATTGACAGCACTGAACTCTGGCATTCTAATTATCTGATATGCAAATGATCTGTACCCTGCTTTAATCAACTGACAATCGAGAGCTGAGATTCTTCCACATCATAGTAACAAGTGGAAAAACATAGTGGAAAGAGAAGCACATTTTTTGTGCCAACTTGCAAACGTGGCAGGCTCGTGAAGGTCTGACTCGCTTGCAAAGCCTCTGCCACTCCAGCAGTTCAGTGAAGCTGGGCTGTTAATAGTATGTGTAATTATTTGGAGCATGTGTATACCCATGCATGTCTCTGTAGTCCTCCATTTGGGCTGCCAAGGTCTTTTCCTTGCAGTGCCTCTGTTCTTCAGCTATAAAAATAGCCTCATTGCGTAGCTTTAGCTGGCACCTTGCTTGTGTCTCTGAGGCAGGGCACTGCTCAAAATTAGATACAAGAGACCAGCTTTCAAAGAATGAATGCTGAGCCTGCAATTACCAACTCAACTCTGTGAAACCACAGATGCAACTTGGTTAGAACAGTTTCTCAAAAAGTGTGGCCAGGTGTGTGTGATGACTGATGGGTTAGGCAGGTAAACGTGTACCTCTAGCACTTCACTTGCAGTCTCAGGCAGTGACCAAACATGTTATTCCAGAAAGAACTGAGCCAGGGTAAGAGGTCTCCCTCTGCTTGTCATAATCGTTCTCACTGCTCCAGGTACTCCCATCCCATCACTTCTGAAATAACTGCATATGTAGTTCCTTCCTACACCGAGTTACCCTCTTCCCTCTCTGGTGATGTGAGTTTAAACTTGATAATAGAAACAACATTGAGTTATTTATCTATTGATTGATTGATTTGCTGAACCGGGCGTTTTTGAAAGAGGTAGGTTAAGGTCAGGCTGCACAAGTGGGTTAGTGACATGGATCACACCAATTTACTGTCACCAGCTGAAGAGAGCTCCACTTTTGCCACTCATGCGGCCAGATACTCCTGTTACTTCTTGTGTACTGGACTCAGGTATTTGTTGCTTCAATGTATAAACTTTATGCTAAGTGAATGGGCTGAATCAGCTCTCCAGAAAGGTTAGGCGAGTACCATCTACGTTTTGAAGCATGTGAAGGACATGTTTGATGGAAGCTCTTGAACATGCTTTCTTGGAGGGATACTTCAACAATGCCTGCTTCTTTGTGAGTCTGGTGGGATCCTGGTTTAATAAGGAATTACAGTTACTGCTGATCCCTGCCTGGGTCCTTTCTTCAGGCCATGTCAGTGGTCTGGCAGGCCCTTGATCCACTGGGTTGTAAATAAAAACTGCCCTGCAAGTAGTGATAAACATGAAAGAGAGGACCAGTAATCAGGCTCCTGTAGGAGAGTGAGAGCTGGTCTGTGACCTGTGTGACACATCTCATAGGCCAGATGTACCACTGAGGGCGGACGAATACCATCATTGTTCGAGCTCATAAGAGCCCTCCCTAACGTGGAGGGCTAAACTCTAATTTCTTTTGATTTTCAACTCAGATATGTCTTTGTAACTCATCTGGCTCCTATTTATACAGATAAAGGCCAGCTCAGCAGTGATACACAGCATGATTTCCCACTCTCCCTGGTGTTTGTTGACCCGTTGTGTTACAAGTGGTTAGGCTAAGAAGGAATTAACTACTCTGGAAAGATTTGTTTGGTGCTGTGCTCCTCAGGACAAGATCCATAAGCCTTTCGGTTAAGGCAGTGATCTGTTCAAACAAACCCTGACCACTTCATTGATGAATGTGTTGTGCAATTTCACCCACTCTTTCCATGAAACTTCTCAGTTATCTCCCATGTAGTTGCACCCTTGGTAGGAGCAGAGAGCTACAGTCGCTGTAAAACACAAGAGCTAATGGAGGACATTCTTAATTGAAGTGAACACCTCAGATTATATGTTGCAGGTTCCAGTTTCATTAGAGGCTGTTGTCATTGAAGAGGTTACACCACGGATTTGCAACTTCCCCAAATAAAAAGAGCCTTCTGAAAGACAGACCTGAGCTGGAGGAGCAAAAAGCCTGAGAAACCTGACATCTTGAACACCTCATCTCCCACACAACCAGGGTGTGTGTAAGCCTGGAGGATCTCCACAGTGGGACGTGGTGATAAGGTAGTCCTGTTTCACAGCCAGCAAGTGTGGAGCTGTCTGTCTCTGTGATATCGCTTCAGCCCTTTTATTAAGGAGCTGGGGTTTTGCTTATCCCTGCCCAAGGTCACTGCCTACAAACCAACCTGCTGGGGAAAGTTTGGCCCTGCTAATCCCCCGAAGGGACAAAGCTGCAAATACAGCCATAACCCCAAACCTGACAGCCCAGAGAGGGAATAGGACTCAAGCTCATGGTCTGGTTCCGTGCCTACTGTGCTGCTTTTGGGGAGAGGAGTAGTGAAAATCCAGTGGTAGAGCCATCCTCACACAAAATTTTCTGCTTCCTCCATTTTCCAGCTTTTCTCACTCTTGCAGACTGCTGATGATTCAAATTTTGTAAAAGCATCCTAAGCCTCTCTCTGAGCTGCTCTGACCTCCTCTTGCCCTCTGCACTTGCATGGGGTCCACTTGTGCACACAACTTCTGGCAGATGGGTCCTGAGCACTTCAGGGATGGAGACAAAGCTCTGCACCTTTGCGCATTTGCATGTAACCCTGTCTTGATCTATTTTGTGCCACTTTTAAAATTAAAATATGTTAAAAATGATGTGCAAGCTGCTTTCTTTGTTGTAGGAGATTTTTTTGGTGGATTCACACTGGGGGATGTGTACGAGAAAGCAAAAGGGAGTTTGTGCTGATTGCACGCTTGGCTTTCACCAGCTTCTCTCCAGAGCCAAAATCTGGCTAACAGGGGCTTCGTGAAGGCTTGAAGATCTCTGAAAATGCTCTGCAGATAAGGGAGTGTGGAGAGGTGGTGCAGAGCCTCTCAGCTTCTCATCTGAATTTTGTAGCTGAAGTTAATGTTTGACCTTAGGGTCCATGTACCCGTCTGTATAGTGGGTCTAAGGAGGCTACAGGTGGGTACCACCAGCCAGGCTTGTTCCCACTTCCACAGCTTACCTTACAAGGTATGTTGGGAGAGCCCTTCACCAAACAACAGGCCAAGCTGTCTGTCTCTCTGTATATTAAGGTGCTCAATGACTCACTGCAGCAGAGGTGGGAAGGTGACCTCCAGCAGTGACAGACTTCACAGCTGGCAACAGACCTCCACAAAACAAATGTTTCTCCATGGAATACCATGTCGATGTTCTTTGCAATGATGTAGGCATGGCTGGTGTGATATTTGCATATCAGTTTCAGCCCATGACTTAAAAGCACTGGGGAAGCATTGGATAATGAAGGCTAAACAGCCTTCATGCCACCTCTAGGTGGGTAAATAAAAGATTCTTATGTTTCCTCACACCCTGATCAGTGTCATTCAGTGGGTTTTGATAGGTTACACAGAAAGAGTTAGGAGCAAATCACGGAAAAAGGTAATCCTTGTCCTCCTGTGAAAGCAGAGCCTAACAAATCTCTCTATCTAGATAGACGGGACTGGAAAATGGCCTTATAATTTATGGCTCACTGTATAGCCACAGAAGCTTTGGTGCTTGCAAATACGACCCTTAGTGGCTTATTAACCTGAGTCTCAAGTGGCTCACATTGACACATCCATCCTCCTGTTAATTAATTAGCTAAAATATGCATGCCTTCTTCTGCTGCTAGCTTGCAGAGGTAACATGAATTTTGATTATACTGCATCCCATGTGAAATACAACAGACGCTCACCCTGTGTAAATACTGATGGTCAGCTTAGCAGCCTCTGTGATCCAGCAGAACCTTCTCGCAAGGGCTGGTGTTTGGCAACTTGCAAACCTATCTCAACACAGAGCTGCTGCGGTATGAAAATTAAAATGGTGTTTGCTTCATCATAAGCTTGGTTTTAGCAGGGGTGGAAGCAGTTTTAATACAGTTAGGCAGTCATTTTACAGAGACATTATCAATATGCTTTTCGAACTTCCATTATGAAAGAGATATAAATGTGTTTGTACCCAGAAGCCTGCCATCTACAAAGCTGCTATAAAGCTTTGGCGGTGAATAGCTGACTTCAAATGTCCTGCTACACACCTTTCCCAAACATTTGATACGCAGCAGGTGAATGTGAGAAGCTTATCAGGCCAACCCAGCGTTATTTCCTGTCATAACTTTGCACAACAAAGGAAGTTTCTGTCCTTGCCGAGCTTTGGTGTTGCGATATGTACTGAGGTTCCTTCAGAGAAACCATTTTAATCCTTAGGAAACTGAAATTACAGAGAAGGGGCCAGGGATATTGCCTCTGCTAACTGCAATTTTATCAGCACCTAGCCGTATCAAAGCTCAGGGGTGTGACGTGGGAGGCAGCCATGGGTGATGGAGGGATGCTCACCCAGGCCTCTGCATCAGCAGAATAAGGAGAGATTTGAGGCTGCAATTCCTTAGAATCATAGAATCAAACAGGTTGGAAGAGACCTCCAAGATCATCCAGTCCAACTTATCACACACATTTCAGATTCTTAGTGGAATGAAACAGGAAAGAAAGATTTGGATTCATATTTAAAGATGTTTATGAAAAATATATGGCATTTTAGGGAGAGTTCTCATGGACAGTGTTAAGTTTGGGGGTTCTGAAGAGGAGGAAGAGGCAATGCATTGGCCACTAGACCACCGGCGCAGTTTACCACGTTATGAAGCTGCTGGGGCTTTACAACATAGAGAGTTGTGATCCATATTGCCCAGTGTATTTGACAGCTCAGCAAGAAGGATCAAGCTCATCCATCTGAAGGGGGCTTGAGATCTGCTGCCTTTGTATAAATGCCCAATGCAGAAAGAGATCTGGACGTCACGTCTTTTTGTGCCAATGGAAATGATCTTTCTGAACTTGTCAGTCTTCAGAACTTCCATGTCACACATCTGAAATGATACTAGATGTGACAGAAAGAAGTCTGCTCCTCCTCTTCCCCACCAGCTTTATCTCACGAAGAGGGAGTACAATGTTGTGCCTGACCCAATCTGTGAACAGAGCCTGGGAAGAGATGGTGAATAGATCCTGACCTCATCTCAAACGGACAAGGAGCACTGCCAACCAATGTAGCAGGGACTAATCTTAAGTACATTCGCCTTTGGCTGTGGCCCCTATCTCAAAGAGATGAGTGTGCTGAGGTCCTGATTCTGCCCTGTGCATGCTGAGGCATCCTTTATCAGAGAAGAGAGCAGCCAAGGGGGCAGTGTCCACGAGCTTGGTACATTCTGCACATGCTTCAACTCTGCTGGAGGAGAGGAGATGTAAAAAGAAGTCAAACCAGATCCTTTGCTGACACCTTATACATGAAGTATGGACAAAAATTCATCAGCATAAACGTGAACTGAAACAAACATAGCTCTTTAAAATGTCAAGGCCTTATGATGAATTGGCTTTGCTGTGTACTAGGAAAATGGGGACAATTTTGGCTGAAGGGAGGCTCTCCAAGAAACAGAGCATGTATGTTCACATGTATGCTCACACAGGCACACACACCTGTCCACTCCAACTGTCTTTAACATGTGGTGCCTTATGGAAGTGAAGGAGTTGTGATCTGCAAGGGAGTTTATCCTTTCAAATGCAGTCAGCAAGACAATGTGCTAGATGGAGGTTTGTCTGCATACACAAATTGTTCCAATTTAAATAAATTGGTTTCTAAATTAATTTAGTTAAATCAGTGAAACCCCTTTAGTAGCTAACATTGATTCAGCTTAATTGAGTTTGTTCCCAAATTAAGCTAAATCAGCATAAAGTGGTCATCAACTAGTCTGAGCATTCACACTAAGGACTGGCAATTTCTACACCTAAGCCAGGCCTGGGTGAGTAGGGGAAATAGCTCCTTATGTCTTCAGTGTACCCATATGCTCTGACAATGCAGAGACCAGGGAGTGCTGCCCTCTGCTCTGCTCAGTGGAAATGAAATTGGGATGGCTACCTGGAGGAGCAGGAGGATATCGGCAGCTTGAATTGCACTTGGCCCTAAACGAGGCTCTTGATGGGCGACTTTGTAATTTCATTACAGGACAGTTTCACTTGGGAGTTTCTTCCATGACAATAATGTGTCAAGTGAATGACAACGTTTTGACTGTGATCTAATGAATTTCAATCAGATCGACATGATCACAACTTAGAATACTCCAAACCCACTTGGTTTTGAGGAGGATTCAGCACAAATTACCTTCTTTTTCTCCTGCTCTGGAAAGTCACTCTCTTAAAATTGGAATGCCAGAGTATCTCTTTTTGATTCAAGGAGACAGAAAGCATTGCTTTAAAAAAGAGATATGAAGGACAGATGGAGTTGCCTTTTCACTGTATGATTTCCTCCAGAGGTTTTCCTTAGATGCTGTTTTATTATGAGACAATGTTTCTTTACAGAGTGTGTAATTCAATTAAGCATATTAAAGAGGCAATCACTTTAAAACAAATGTATTCTTCACATCCAGTGTCAGAAAACAAAATGTTTTGCTTTGCAGGAGAATCTGCATTTCAGCCAGAAGCTGATGACTAATGAAGGTGATGTAAAACAACAGTACATGGTACAGGAAAAGCAAGAGGAAAAAAGTCCCTTCATATTCCCTTAGAAATATTGATTCATTATGTTAGCTTTAAGACACAGTATTTCAGCAGATGGGGTAAGTAGGTGAGTTTGTAATAGGTTATGCATCAAACAAGTATTCCCACTTCCATCCTTTTTTAAAAGTAAAGTAGGCTTTCTGTCTGACAGGTCAGACTGGAAGGGAAAGAGAGATCAGCAAAGGGGGACTCAGCTTGCTTTTACACCAAAGGCTTCCTAGTCTTTTATAGCAGGGACATCTTTAAGACTTTGACAACTTCAAGAGATCACGAAGGCAGGACAGAAGCAAAACTGCCTCTTCAAGGGCCCCCTGAAAGTTTTCATGTCAGGCACGTGTTGCAGACAACAGAAGGTCCTTGTTTAGTAATGAATAAAAGGCCAGCAGTTTTTCTTCTCTGCAGCCAGATTTTAAAGCCATAATTGGATCTTGTAACGCTGCCAAGGTAAAGGCAGAGGGCCACGACAGGGAAGCCTGACACTTCAAGTGAACTGAAACTAAATATAGTTCTCATGCAGTTACAAACCCCACACATCAAAGCCCAGAGCACCCATCCCCATCAGAGTCTCTTCCAATGGAACAAAATGAGGAAATGACGATGATAACATATGTATTTTACTCTTGAGCTACAGGCAGGCAAATGTAATAACCTGAGAGCAGCTTTGGCTGCTTGTGATTAAAGATCATTATGCTCCAAGCAGTCCAAGAAAGAATCCAAAAGCTGGGTGCCGAGGGAGCTGCTGGGCAGAGGAAGCCAGAGCAAGTGTGGCTGTGCTTGGAAAGAAGCTGGCGTGCATGCCTCTGCTGGCTGATCAAAATGATTTTGGGCTGCGTGGTGAGAGTATCAATCCCCCCACAGCAGCAGATCTGTTCCAGGCAGGCGGTTGCAATTGCTGGATACCTGTCCAAATGACAGTGGTGTCAGTTGTGATGCATAAATCTCCTTGAGGACTGAGTGATTTGTCTGGGCGTGGCGGGTATTTGGTAAGTCAGCCCAAAGCACAAAACACTTGTAGCAAACTCAGGTGGTGCTGGCAGAAGGCAGAGTGCTGTGGATATGGATTTGGTTATCATCTACTAATGGTCTAAGCTCTCAGATGGAAACTGCTGATGGTTAAGAACAGACGAAAGCAATAGCCAGAGAAAGGGCTATTTTTTGTCCCAAGATAAGGGTCTCTGCTAGTTAACTTACTGGTATTCTTTCCAGTCTGACACACTGTAAAGTTTGGATGCCAACTGTGATGCCTTTTAAGGACATGGTTTTTTTTTCAGAACTGGGAATTCGTTTGGCACTGTTGGAGTTATCTGGCAAATTGGAGCCTGGATTGAGGCTCAGATAGCTCTTCTCAGTCAGATGACATACATTCTTCAGTTTTGTATGCACCACAAAAGTGGAAACAAAAGAAAAAATGGAAATGAACATCCTAGATGTTCTCCAGCGTGGGAAAGCAAAAGCATTAGAAGTTGGAAGCTTTCACAGTATTTTGCATTCAAATTGCAGCTTTTATCCTAAGAGATCAAGTACTTCACACATAACTATAGTCAGCAGCCTGCACAGTGCAGCCATTTCTGGGGTGGAGCACAGGAAAGGAAGATTAAATAAATCTAAAGACACAGGGGTGAAAACACTCAGGGGAAAAGTGAGCATTCACACACCTCTGTGAACATCATTGTTCCAGAAATTTAGATAGAATTCATCTAGAAAACCTGTGGAAGGTACAGGCTCTGTAGGCCACCTTGATATGATGAAGTGGAGAACAGGAGTGATTTTAACCCAGTAGGAATGGTTGTAGATAGTTTCCCTGCTATGAAGCACTCTTCTAAGAGATGCAGTAGATTTATACTGCACATGAAAAGTCTGTCTGGCCAGAAGGAATTGCATGCTTGACTTCTGAAGAGAAACACTAAGGAAAGAGAGTTTTCATGATGAAAGCATCTGTTGGCCTTCATTCTTCCATTTCATGGGAAAAAAAATGTGCTATGAAAAAAAGAGATTTTCCTCATATAG
Source organism: Tricholaema leucomelas (assembly GCA_013400475.1). Classification (NCBI taxonomy): domain Eukaryota; kingdom Metazoa; phylum Chordata; class Aves; order Piciformes; family Lybiidae; genus Tricholaema lacrymosa; species Tricholaema leucomelas. Next base: position 488,643 of record WAAF01008224.1, read on the forward strand.
TCAACGAGCAGCTACTACCCTTTAGGCCACTCATTCCCTCTAGTGTGCGAGTTGTGCTGCTTAGTCAGTTGGTGTTAACCCAGGATGAAGTCTGTATATGAAGGTCTGTCCAAGGAATTATGTAGTGGCTTTGTCTATCTGTTGCTATGTAGGATTCCCAGCTTCTCATCAACCTGTGTGCCAAATCTAAGGTCTTTTTTGGCTTTGCTTCTTTTCTCTTTTTTTTTTTCTGTCTGTTCTGTCTGTCTTCTATTTATCCTATATGCAGCTTTTTGGAGAGTAAGCCCTTCTTACATCCCTTCCTGTCTTAACAAATAAATTTTGTATTGTCTCTTCTATTAAACTTTTATCCATTTTAATCCTAAAAGAAAATAATAAAAGCAGTAACACATCGCAGCAGACCTGTAAGCCTTAATGACAACTTGTGCTGGGGGGAGGACTAGGCTGGATGTTAGGAGGAAGTTCTTCACGGAGAGAGTGATTTGCTGTTGGAATGGGCTGCCCAGGGAGGTGGTGGAATCATCGTCCCTGGAGGTGTTGAAGAAAAGCCTGGATGAGGCACTTAGTGCCATGGTCTAGTTGACTGGATAAGGCTGGGTGCTAGTTTGGACTGGATGATCTTGGAGGTCTCTTCCAACCTGCTTGATTCTATGACAGTCTGGTAGGCACATCAAGGGACCAGATAAATGATATGGAGGGTATGGGAGGATATAATTTGTCCAAAAGGCATAAGGAAGAAGAATGGAGTAACTAGTGTTCAGGAAGGAATAGGAGAGTGTAGATCAGCATTTCCAGTAAGGAAGGAAACCAGGGCCAACTATCATGGGCTTCAAACCTCACATTGACCAATCCATTGGAACAGATAGTGGATATATTTTTCTGACAGCAGAAAGACACATCAGTAGATAGCCCTTTTTAGTAGTAAGACATAGTACTTTGATACCTCCACCAAAAGTAACCCAACTAGATATAGATGGACTGTTATGTTCCTGGATGTGATGAAGCCAATGCTGTTTCAGCAACTGGGAGGAAATGGACAGGGGAGCAACCATTTTAAACCCGTTTCTGACTAACAGAGAAGAACAGTCTGAAAATCTAAAGGTTGGTTGGTAATTTGGATGAAAGTGAGCATGAAATGCTAAAGTTCGTTATTCCACAAGAAAAAGCTAGACCAGCAGAATATGGATGACCCCAAAAAAGTAAACTTTGGCAAACTTGGGGAATGGGTAAGTAAGGTCTCTGAGGAAAGTAATCTCAGGGATAAAGGAATGCAGGAAAGCTGGCACTTACTAAGTCTATTTTAAAGGTAAATTCCCCTGATGCAGAACACAGATTGGAAACAGAGTGAGAGACTTGTGTAATTGCCTCAGGAGCTTTTCAAAGACCTGAAAAAGAAATGAAGAATACAGAGACCCCAAGAAGAATTTCCACTGAATTTCTTTCCCTGCCATAAAGTGAAGTCAAAAAGGGTCTAGGTCAGAGACCAACTTGGAAGAGTCTTGGCTGAGTGCTACAGCAGAGAGGGCTTCATAGGACATTGTATGTTGTAAAAAGCTGTGAGTTTATGAATGAGTATGGCATAGAGTAAAAGGTGCAATGACACAGCAGCATCCAGAGACCATAACGAGCATCATGAGAGACTGACAGAGCACTGCAGCTTTTGTCAGTCTAGGATAACGACTTTTGTTTTCTCCTTTATCTATTGTGCCCTAGGTCTTGCCTTTCAAACTGTTGATATGCTAAAAGATAGCTCAAACCTTTTCTAGCTCCAATGCATATTGGAGAGAGAAAGGTGATGTGATGTGCTGTGTTTGCTGCAGCTACGAGAGCCATGTCAGTAGGAAAAACTGGTTTGCAGAATCCATCTGTTAGAAATCTTTGGCTTTCAGAAGAAGAACTGTTTGTACAAGTGCTGCACAGAGACAAGACAAGGACATGTATCTCTGCAGCCTATCCCTGTGCTGAAACAGAAACTGCAGTACCTCTGCAGCTATCTCTTCCCTGGAGGTACTGTGGGATCAGGAAGACAACTGAGGAGGTTTCTATAAAGAATGATTGAGGCTGTAGCTGGTGGACAGTAAGGAGAGATTTTCTGATGTGAAGTTACTGCAACATGGAGCAGGGGTTCTACAATGCAGGGCTTAAGTGGCCAGACTTAAGCAACAGCAGGAGGCCAGCAGAGGGTTCTCCAGGAGTGGATTGAGGGACTCTCTTTGCTGCTTGAGATGGGGATCCAGAGTAGTTGCACCTGCTCTCTCTTTTCTGTCTGAACCGATGGCTGAGCAAGGTGACTTTCTGTCCCGCTTTGCTCACCTTCCCTAGGCACGAAGAGGTAGAGGAGCCCTATCGGTCCAGAAGAAGGCATTCTCGTTTCTTTTTGCCCCCTGCCCACCATCTTGCAAAAGACCTCCTTCTCTGGCAGCACAGTGGGCAACACCACCGTGGCACGCTCACTGCATGATACTGGGAGGATCTGTCTGTGCTTTAATTAAAGCTATTATTAGCAATGATATGCTAAAGAATTCCACAAACTGGAGGGTGATCACTACTCCCTAAGCAGTGCTCAGCTATGCGCCTAGGTAGGATGGTGAGTCACCAACCTCCACAGGTCTGCAGGCATATCCTGTGCTGAGCCCTTCTGGTTAAGAGTAGGGAACTACCAACTCTTAAAGGGCTGCAGAGGTAGAGGAGATAACACAAGATTGAAGTATCCCAAAGTCACCCTTTCACTACTGGCAGGGCTATGTTTAAAGCTACTGTTTTACATTCCAAGATCAACTGCTTAATTGCTAATGAATTTGCGTGATGCAACAGGCGTGGGGAAGGGAAGAAAAGTGACATCTGTGTGCATGTAAGTGAGGAATTCAAGACTCTCAAGTGAAGTGCAAAAGTGAAAAGGAAGTGAAGGATGAGTAAGAAAGACCAATTCAACATGGGCTACCAGAGGGAGGGTGGAGTAGGTCATGCTGTGAACCAGGGCGAGCCTTGTGTTCAGGATTTGCAGCCAGCCATGCCATCTTTCTACACATTAAACCTCAGTGTCTGACAAAACAGAACACTTTTTCCATGCCACAGCCCTCAGGAATCTGTTGAGAAATCCTTAAGTCTTTCTGAACATGGATTTATACCAGGAGGTAAATCTGTCAGGGCATAAGCACCGAAAAGGTATAAGCATACTCATCCTACTACTACGACTTTCCTTCTGGTTATCTTCTGGAGGAATAGAATTGCCTTGATTTTTGATGCTTTGCAAATTTCATATGACATTAAGCCACTGAATAAGCAAGTGTTAAATGACAATGAAACAACAAGTTGAGAACTTACGGGTAAGAATTAAGGACCAGACTAATAGGGGGAACATTGTAGTGGATGTTTATTACAAGCCACCAGATCAGGAAGAGGATGTCTGCAGGGCTTTCTAAAGACAGCTGAAAACAGCCTCACAATCACAGGCCCTGATTCTCATGGAAGAATTCAATCATCCTGATATTTGCTAGAAAAGCAGCACAGATAGGCACACACAATCCGGGAGGTTCTTGCAGAGCACTGGTGATAACTTTCTGACACAGATGACGGAGGAGCCAATGAGAAGAGATGTGCAGGCAAAGAAGGTCTGGTTGGGGATGCGAAGGATGAGTACAGACTTGGCTGCAGTGCCTGTGAGTCAGTGGAGTTCAGGATCCTCAGGAAGAAGTAAAGCAATGAATAGGATTACTGCTCTAGATTTCAGGAGAGCTAGCTTTCGCCTCTTCAAGGACTACTTGGAAGAATCCCGTGCGTTAGGACTCTAAGAGGTAGGGGACTGCAAGAGAGCTGTTTAATATTCAAGCACCATTTCTTCCAAGCTCAAGATTGGAGAGAGGATCTTCGCAGTGCTTATGAATATCTAACAGATGGGTGTCAAGAGGATGTGGACAGACTCTTTTCTATGGTGCCTAGCAACAGGACAAGGGACAGTGCTCACGAACCAGAACACAGGAAGTTCCATCTGAATATAAGGAAAAATGTCTTTAAAGTGAGAGTGACAGAGCACTGGAAGAGACTGCTCAAGAGAGCATGTGAAATCTCTGGAGGGATTCACCTGGATGCAGTCCTGTGGTGAACCTGATTTAGCAGGCAGGCTGGACTAAATAATATCCAGAGATCTCTTCCAACCCATATAATTCTGTGTTAATGAGCTCTTTATTCATTACTTGCATCCCTTGATTCTTGGTTGAATTCCATCTGGCCTTCAGGAGCTCTACACTGAGCTCTCTTTTCTGAAAAGAGAAAGCTTTCTCTTTGGAAAGCTTTATACCACACATCACTCATTTTTAGAACAGCAGACCTCAGTGCTTTTTGAAACTAAGACTAACATGCTTCAGGCTGATAAAGATATGATATTAAGGACATGCATTCAGTATGCCAACATCCAGTTATTTTCCTCTCTCTGTTTGTTATTTGGCAAGTAAGCTAAGGGCCTAAGACTAAATGTAAGCACTCCTTGGAAACTCTAAATGGCTCTGGTCAGTCATTGTGTGGATAGTAATTTCATAAATATGCTGCTGAGAAATGAGTTTGCAGCAATAGTCACACAGGTAAAAAACTTGGAAGACGAAAGCCAGAAAGCCTTGACCTCAATAGGCAAACACAACAAGTCCATGTAAGGCAATAAAATGTCACCTGTGTGTGCAAGACAAAACTAGTATCAGAAATCATAGAATCATAGAACCATAGAATGGTTTAGGTTGGAAAGGACTGCAAGGATCATCCATCTCCAACCCCCTGCCATAGGCAGGGACACCTCCCACTAGAGCAGGTTGCTCAAGGCCTCATCCAGCCTGGCCTTAAATGCCTCCAGGGAGGAAGCATCCACAACCTCCCTGGGCAACCCGTTCCAGTGTCTCACCACCCTCACTGGAAAGAACTTCCTCCTAACATCCAGTCTAAATCTCCCCTCCTCCAGCTTAAACCCATTATGTCTGTGAGCCAGCTCCCAATCTGCCATTCTCAGCACGTGGGTGAAGGCAGCAAGCAGAATAGCAAGAGTGGCCCCAAGCCCCATTAGAGGATGGGAAATTGAGAGGGCAGGTGGCACTTGTGGCAGTGCTGGGCAGAACCACTGCCGCTACTGCTGCTTCAGACAAGGCTCTGAGTGCTCATTTACTAAAAAGCGGGTAATGAATGTGAATAAAATTTTGACTAAATCACTAGCCCTTTTCAGGACCTAGTTATACAACAAAATACATTATTTGGCTTGATTCCAACAAAGCTGATCTTTACATCTTTTATTATTTTAGATAAACTGAACCTCAAAGTCAACATCGTTTTGCATTGTGGTTTTCTCTACCTAGTGGCATGCTTAACGTATCCCATTTGTTTTTGCTTGATCAGTTATTATTAATGGCAACAGAATTCAAATGCACTTTTGTTGTTGAATTTCAATGGAAGTGTTTTAGTCAGACATAATAAGAACTTGTCAGTATGTGTTAAATGGTTTTGTCTGTTAGGGTTTCAAATGGAATAAAGGACTGATGCAGATCTTTGAAGCTGACAAAATTTGTGACTTCCACATCAGGAAAAGAAAAAGATTTTGCAATGCCTTGGTGAATGTTGCACTCCTCCTTGAGCCAAAGGCCATCTAGAGAGAGGAACCTGAAGTATGGTGATGGCAGCATGTTGGCAGTGAATGTACAGATGCTAGAAGCAAAAAAGCCAGCAAGTGATAATTTGCTACACATTTTGAATAATGAATGCTTGAAGTATCAAATTCTCGGTGTATTTTCCTCTTGTTTTGAGAACTGAGGCCAGGAAATAACCAGATGTCCTCCCCTTGAGTCATAAAAAAAGACTGCTGCACAATGCCCTTTCATATTTTTTGGACTAATCATACTTACAGCACAAGTTACAGGATTAGCTGTGTTAGTGCAGAGATGTGGAATTCTCTGTGTTTTGTGAACTAGGTGGTTAACAGAAGCAGTACCTTGCATTTTTTTGCTACATCTGTACTCTATGCTTTTAATACCCATTGGTGCAAAAGATTATTATAAGAGCTAGGTCTTCCCAGCTGTTCAGAGGGCATCTCCAAGACTTTTGCTTAGCTGAGAATGATACAACAGCCTTTTAGATTGAAAACAAAAGCTTGGAACAGGACACCTGAAATCATTGTTCAAACTTCTGCAAGCACAGGCAATGCCAAATTGTGTTTAATTCCAAAATCAGGAGCTGTTCAAGTTCAAAACGTTTCCTGACTGTGATAAAAGCAGTAGGTACAATGGGCCAAAGTCTGAAGTTGGCTCTTTTTTTTTGGTGTATTGTGAACCTGTGAAAGGCTCTAAATAAACAAAGTATGCGTTGCTACTTTAGCACTATACTTGGGCAATTCATGTTTCTGGGGAAAGCTTCATTCTTTGGGGGATGTGTAGTGAGCAGAAAAGAACTTCTTGTAGGGTACAAAAAGTATATGGCAAATGAGAGGCTTCATACTTAGAAAAGTGTCATGGTGGCTACTCATATTAAGGAATAAAGTGCTGCACTTTTATTCTGGCTGTTTAGGACATCCTGGAGTGTTTAAAGTAGTTTTCACTTCTAGAGACTGGCAGAATGGAACATAGACAGAAAAATAAATCAACCTCCTAACTGGGATGCTAGAAGAGTCAGAATGCTCCAAGTCCATGTCAATGCCGATGAATAGCCACTTGTACAGGAGAAGTTTCAGAGGCAAGGAATCTCTGGGCTAAAGTGTTTTGTAAACCTTGTGACTGATTTCTGTTGTAGAAGGTACAAATCACTTCTCCTTGTCAGTGCTTCCTCCATCCGAATCTGGCAGCTTGGTGCTGACATTCTTCAGTGGTGACTCAGCAAATGGTTGCAGAATGTTCATTTGGTCCTTTCAGTAACCTACATTTCCCTGGCTTTCATTTTATTGATAGGTCTTTGCATCCTGTCGGTGATAATGCCAAGTAGTGTGGCGGAGAAGAAGGGAAAGACAGGCACCTCTTTCTCTCTTTTTGCTCTGCCAGTGGTGTGTGCTGGCACTGGATGCAGCAAATGCATTCAGAACTCTTGCTACTGAGCAGGTCAGCTATTACAAGAGGATAATTTCCTACCAGATGACAGAGTTTGGCTGAATTTAAGCATCTTTGTTATGCAACAGCACCAACTATACTGCTATAACCTCACCAATTTAATAGACATTTCTTGGCATTGTAAGCCAGTGGTTCCAGTATCTACCAACTACAAAAGCTGCACATACCAGACCTCTCTTCTTTGAGTGCTGCATTGACATTTAACCTCAGAATGACTTTTCAGAGCTCTTCAGTGTCATGCTTTCTTCACATCCATGAGCATCTCCTTTGCTCTGGTGGCTCTGAAACACTTGATGGTGGAAAAGCCTTGTCCATCTTGAAATAATGCTGGTCATCTCACTGCTTAAGATAGGCCTCTGGTTCCTTTACTTACCTGCCAATCCTAGACCGTAGACTGTCTGGAACTTTATTAAAAGTTCTGATTTTGACAGTTGGAGCATCCTGCTGCAAAAGACCTGGTCTGAAAGATGATTAGGGGACTGGAGCACATGCTTTATGAAGAGAGGCTGAGGGACCTGGGACTTTTCAGTCTGGAGAAGAGAAGAATGAGAGGGGATTTAATAAATGTTTATGAATATCTGAGGGCTGGGGGTCAGGAAAGGGGACAGGCTCTCTGATAGGACAATGAGCAATGGATGCAAGTTGCAGCACAAGAGGTTCCACCTCAACACAAGGGGGAACTTCTTTACTGTAAGGGTCACAGAGCACTGGAACAGGCTCCCCAGCTAGGCTGTGAAGTCTCTTTCTCTGAAGGGTTTCAAGGCCTGTCTGGATGCGTTCCTGTGTGACTCGAGCTAGATTGTATGGTCCTACTCTGGCAGGGGGATTGGACTCAATGATCATGTGAGTCCCTTCCAACCCCTCACACCCTGTGAGCCTGTGTTCCCGTGGAAGTTCCCACAACATCAGCCACTTGGATACAGAATTCATGAAGCTTTTTTGGTTTTTTTTTTTAGATGAATGTAGGCCTTCGACTTCTGTTTGGAATAATTCAGCTATTGGACCATGTAGAGCAGCTGTAAATAGCTGTACTAATATGTAGTATACAGTGGAACAATCTTTCCATTTCAACTTGCACTTTTCCACTTGAAATTTACATTTGTTTGAGCCATCGTTCTGGGTTTGGTCAAATGTCTGAGCCTAATACTCTAGTCTAGCAACAAGACTAGATTCAAGCATCTTTGATGCCAAGAAACAGAGATGCTGGGCATCCACCGGTGGGCACACAACCTTCTAACTCTGGTCTTCCCCAAGACACTGGATCTCATTCTTACGATCTCCAGAGACAACTGGCAAAATCCGTATTTGGCATGTGTTTGATTTTTTTCTTGTCCTCTGATCACCATGCAACTAAAGCAACAGTTTTTAGTTTTACTCTTCTCAGCCAAAGGAAATTCTGCAGGGATCCGATCTTGCTTGTATCAGTGGGAGTGTGAGTCAGGAACAATTCTGCTAAGTTTGTGGAGTTCCACCAGTATTAAAATGGTGTTACTAAAAGGAAAACTAGACCCAGAGACTGGAGACTTTTACTCATGATAACTAAAGCTTTGTCTAGACTGGGGATTTGTTACTGATTACTACCACTGGCTGCCAGCCATTGGTTTGCTGCACCAATGTGACCCCTTCAATTGGCAGGTTGGGGTGCTAGTGATGGTGGTAGAATTTTGTCAGTTTTAGGCATGGATAATAATCTCTGCTGGATGTGTTGGCTTTCTTCTTTCATACCATGTGAGATCTGTTAGCGCTTAGTTGTCTGGGACTGGAGCCTGGCAAACTGCCTTTATACATGGGGCTCATTGATACAGAGTCAGGAGAAATGTTAAATTCCCCTAAACTTTCAGAAGTTCTCAAAGCTTTCTAAATTAGCTTTTATATCACATATGGGCCAAAGAGGGAACATACAATGGCGCTGATGGGGGCAAAAGGTGAATACTGGTTAGTTCTGTTATCTGAGAGTAATGCAGGACAAGAAATTTAGAAATGCCAAGTCTATCAGCCCATCTAGCCCTACCCCAGTCATATATTAAGTCATCCTTTGCATTGCTTTGTCTAGTCTAATTCTTAATGACTCAGCCTATGGAGTCTGCATCATTTCTTCAGGGAGAAAGCTTTCCAGTCTGAATATAGTAATATTTTTCCTGATATCCAACCTATGATATAATTTAATGCCATGCCACCTCCTCCTTCTCAAACAGACCTAAACAATCCTCCTCTTTGGCTTTTACACCTTTTGGCCTCGCAGACATTGCTTTTCCTCTTAGTTGTCCCCCCATGCCTGTGTTCTCATGATTAGCCCATTGATGCTTTCAGATGAAATATTCTGGATTGTATGAATACAGAGCACGTCATGGTTGCTTTTCTACTCCACTTGGTTCATGTGAAAGCCTTAGCTGGCGTAGTGAGTTCAGTTTTGGACTCTACACTTGAAGAAAAGGCACTGAAAAACTTAAGAAAGCTCAGAGGAGAATAATAAAATTATAAAAGATTTAGAAAATCAGACTTATGAGAAGCAGCTGAGAACGACAGGCATGTCCAGTCTGTACAGAAGACTGAAGGAAGACATAATAGCTGTCTGCAAATACATGAAATGACGTGCTAAAGGAAACAGGGGCCAGTTATTCTCATTAGTCAGAGAGGAAAGAAGTGGCAGAAGCTGATTTAAGCTGCAGAAAGGAAAATGCTGTCTGCCTATGTGGGGGATGTCTTTCAGCTACTCAATTAGGCAATGGAACAAGCTGCTGTGAAAGGTTATGGAGTTAAAATGGCTAGAGAGGTGCCAGGACAGACTAAACTGCTGGGGCTAATGAAAAAGAAATCCCACCCTAGTTTTCAAAGGGTAATCAGATGGGCTGCTGCTGACAGACTCTCTCAAGGAAGTATAATTTCATATTAGGGATACCAGTGTTCTAATGCTAGTGTCCATCTCCCCAGCTGCTTGTCTTACTGCAAAGATGGACTTATTTACTCCGCTGAAATGAAGGACAAAGGGTAGTCTTGTGGAGACAATGAGAAGACATGAAGATGGAAATTACCACTAACGTCCTGGGTGTAGACAGGTGCAAGAAAACTTTGCTTTGTGCACAGACACATTTGTGCTCAAAGGTTGTGTGGCTGAATGGGCACTACACATCAGCTGAGAGAATAAGCCCAGCTGAGCGGCATAAAAACAGTCCAGGCCAGGATGCAGGAAGAGCAAGTGTGGGTGTGCGTTTTACTTTTTTATGGGTCAGCTAATCCCATTGGATTTGCCTGAAGACACTGAAGAAATCTGTGGAGGAGCTGGAAGCTGGATTCAGGTGCTTGTAGTATTCTGATTTGTAGTACTTTTTCCTTCCCGCCTCCTGATGAACTCAACAACTAATCCTTCCCAGAGCTTATGTCTCGAACCCCTGCAAAACTTTGTGAGTAATTTTCTGTGTATTAGAGAAAAAAAAGAAAAAGGAAGAAGAAAAATGGAGAGAGAGCAGAGAGTAAGCAAATGCTTTGTCCTGATATATCAAAAACATACCACTAGTAGCTCGTATCACAGTATCTCACAGTATCACAGTATTACCAAGGTTGGAAGAGACCTCATAGATCATCAAGTCCAAGCTGTTACCACAGAGCTCAAGGCTAGACCATGGCACCAAGTGCCACGTCCAATACTGCCTTGAACAGCCCCAGGGACGGCGACTCCACCACCTCCCTGGGCAGCCCATTCCAGTAGCCAATGTATGGCAGTGGGCTTCTTATAAAAAGATCAATATCTCATGACAAGGTAGGTGACTATTTGCAATGTTCAAACCAAAAAACTGATCCTTCTGTTTTAATCACAGTCTTCTCTGCAAGAGTTCCCTGGATCTGTACCAGTGCCATGAGCCTTCTGCCAGCTGAGCAGTGCTGTTGCCAGTGGTGGAGAATAAGTAAGGCCTTTTGCTTGCTATTGTGGACTGATTCTTGTAACTGATGGCTGTGGCTTTGATCCTCAGAAATCTGTGAAGCTCAGCCCTCCTTGACGCGAGAGCAGTATTTTCACACTGCTTGTGGTCTGTTTAATACCTTCTGGGATGTTACTTTCTGGCACTGAGCATTGAACTTAAAACAGCATTGCATAATTCCCCAAGATTTCATTGCTATGAATTGGCTGGACATTTCACCAAAGCAGGATAAAGCACAATCTGAAGATGCTTTTAGCACTGGAATTGCAAAAGTGTAAGCTGGGCAGTATCCAGGCAGGATATTCTGCATGAATTATTGCCACTTGTCAGCTGGTATGTCTTCATTCTTGTGAACTACTACAAGAATTACAATTCTTCCCTTCCATTAGTCGTCACTACTAAGCAAAATTTATTTGGAGGAAAAAGGTCATGGCAAGGACTCTGAGCTGTCCTGCCTCTAGCTGAGAATAAAGAGCAAAAATACACAGGCAATTCCCTAGAATAAATTAAGAGGCTGTGAACATAGCTTTTTACCTGTCTGCCTGTGGGCGACAAGGTCTGTTTGAATGAGATCTGAAGACCCTTATCCTGGCTGATGAAAAAGCTGTAGCTTCCAGGACTACCTGGCATCATGCCACCCAGGAGTGGAAGGGGAATTCCTAACCAGGCATTCCAGGGAGCTTTTCTCACATGCTTTGGGGTGTTGGATTATGGTTTTGCAATCTGTGCTTTCACCTTCCTTGCTATTTTCTACTCAGCAAACTAGGAACTGTTGTCCTGGCTGTATCCTACTAGAGGGAAATGGAAAGGAGAAAACTGTGAGAGGGGTAGTCTGAAACCTGAGCTGGATGCACGCTTTTTTGTGTTTATTTCTCAATCTCTTAAAGTGACTTTACAATCCTAGTAAGAAGCTGTCTTGGCGGCAGGGTAGGAATGAGGTGTGACAGTAGCCCTTCCTTGTGATTTATTTTCCTCGAAGCACTGCATATGTGTCAGACAACATTACCTACAAGCAATTAGTGCTTTTCCAGAAAGCTTGATTTCTCCCTAAGAGGAGTATTCAGAGTGTTGTATTCCTGTGGTTACCTTGTTTTGAAAGTCTGCAATTGTCATAATGATTGCTTCTGAGTTTAAACCTTGAATTTGTCAGCTTTCACATGTCACTAGCCTCTTCTTGTAGTCTGCTGCTATAAAGATAGGGGCTGATGAGTAGTCTAAGTCCTTCAGGCTTGCTGTAGCTATGGAGAGACAGAAGGAGGGATAATAATACTCAAGTTCCCAACATGTGTGATGAGGAACCTAGAATCATAGAATCAAAGAATGGTTTAGGTTGGAAGTGACCTCAAAGATCATCTAGTTCCATCCCCCTGCCATAGGTAGGGACATCTCCCACTAGAACAGGTCGCTCAAGGCCTCATCTATCCTGGCATTGAACACCTCCAGAGAGGGAGCATCCACAACCTCCCCGGGGTAACCTACTCCAGTGTGTCACCACCCTCACTGCAAAGTTCTTCCTAACATCTAGTTTGAATCTCCCCTCTTCCAGTTAAAACCCATTACTCCTTGTCTTGTCATTACAAGACCTTGTGAATAGTCCCTCCCCACCCCTCCTGTAGGCCCCCTTCAGATACAGATACAAGGTCTCCTCGAAGCCTTCTCTTCTCCAGGTTCTGTTTTTACTGTTGTACAGAACCATCTGGCTCAAGTGTTTTGTGAAACCGAGGTCCAGATCTGACACAGGGCTTTGAAGATCACAAGCCAAAGCACAGGACATCTTGCAGAGAGTATCTCACATGCAACACAGACTTGTGCTACTATGTGTAGTGCCATCCTAGGAAAGATTTGTTTCTTCTTTTGCCCTTTGTGGTTTGGGAAAAAAAACTCAGGGACATAACTCAAACATATCTAGAAGTATCTGCTTTCCTTGCTGACTTTCTCTGCAGAAAAGCACAAGAATATCAGTAACCTCTCTCTTCCACTTTGCAGGCCATGTCACTTCAAAGTCTACCAGTGTTAATAAGTGTTTCCCACTGATATCCATACGGTGTGAATTAAATCTTGAATAATGGTGTGATTTGGTCTTTAACAAGACCAGCTTCAGTGGTTTGTAGTGTATTATGGAGGGCAGAGTTCATGCCTTTCATTTGCTGCCTCCATCAGATTCAGGCAGTGATTTCTCAATACACAGTGCCTTCATATATGTAACTTAACCAAGGCACTGGAGCTGTTGCTGCTCAAGGAACTGGGAGCAGAGCGAATGAAATTGCCTCTTCCAGTACTTCATTGGAAAAGAATTTCTAGGCAAGTTGCCTAGCAGGCACACTGCACTATATTCTTAGAAAGCAATAGATCTATTTAGGACTGCTGTATCTCTTTGGAATTTACTGTATGAAAAACAACCCTTTTGGCAAGATCTGATCTTTACTGCTGACTGAGATTTGCAGCTTCTGACTGACAAACTAATCTGAGCATTTTATTAGATACTGCTTTCCACTAAGTCCTGTTTGCATTGCATCTGAATTCAGAAGGATCATGTCAGAATGAGAAATGGAGCAGATCTCTTGCTGAATTGCTAGCCCTCCTTCACTCAAATGTGCACATGTGTGCATGTATATGCACCTGGGTGGATGTGCAGGGTTTTTGTGTACTAATGGTAAATGTATTCCAGCTTGCTCTTAATCCCTTCCTAGAGAGAGTGCAGATAAGCTAAGTGACTGATGACTTGTAATGCCTTTTTAGTTTTTTTAAATGTGTAAGTGGCAAAGTCTCCATTATAAGCATCTGTTCTTGCTCTAGCCTCTTCATAGAGCCTGTGAACTTTAGTGAGTCACTACACAGAGCCTGGTTCCAGCTTTGAATATTCTTGAAATTCACAGCTCCAAGAGCAGGCTCTTGAGGGAGTGTGCTGTGCTCAGCATGCACTGAACTTGGATAGAGAATCTGGAATCCAAGGCACTCTGTGGGAACATTATGAAGGTAAATCTAGCATCAGTACCCCAGACTTAGGAACAAAGCAGGTGTGGGACCTTTCCAAGTGATTTCTAAGTGGGAAATATGCTCTGTGTAGGCTTCCTGGCACAAAAGCAAAGCACAGTCTCCTCAAAACCGGCAGCTGAGGTTCTGCAGTCCTTGCTGGTGTGAGACAATTTAATCCTCTGCTCATGGGACTGTTGGTTACAGGCATACTTTAGGCTGAAAACGAACTCTAGTAGTGTCTATTCAAGGATGGAAAGGACCATTGGGAACAAGTCATTATATAGGTGTGGATGATAACAAAACTGGCACATTTTCCAGTTTTGGTTGGAGGACTACAAGGTAAGAAGACACTGACCTTCATGTGGAAGGTTACAAAACAATCCTTGGGGAACTCAGCTATGTCAAGTCCTTGAGAATAAGAAATAACATGAAAAATAGTAAACAGTTATCAGGAATAAGAAAAGTGGCAGATGGCACAGCAGATCTGAATAGACTTCTCAGTCATTGGACTGAAGGCTCTTTAGAGCAACAGTGCTATCACTCACAACATGCTTGTAAAGCCTCCAGCACCGCTAAGCTTGTGCCTTCTTGTGACCTTCACGTGATGCATGAAGGACAGGTTAACCAGCATCCTGTGGAAAAGGAAAACTCACAAATACAAAGAATTTTCTGAAACTTGGGATAACTGTAATCTGCCAAAAGAATTTTGCTGTGAGTCCAGTCTTGTAAGCCATAAAAACCCTCTCATCTTGTTGTTAAATAAGAGAGTATGAACAATCCATGTCCCACAGAGAAAGTGGCTTACACATGTAGTGGCTTAAAGGGAAAAATAAGAATCATATCTCTGGTTCTGCAACTTTTTACTACTATTATTTTTGAAATTTAATAGAATGACTGTCTATAAAAAACATGTCTATATTTATATCCCTCTCTCTCTCTCTCCCCTTCAAGTATAGCTACAACATATGCTTTGAAATTGTGCAGGAGTATTGTCAACGCTGCGATCATCTTGTGATGCAAATGATAATTGTGAGGGACAATTCATTAGTAACACTTTGAACACTTTTCTGCTCTGGTTTTTGAAAAGCAGTTGTGTTGCCTTTAATAAATGTGTTTTAGAGGGACTTTTGTTTACATTTTATTTGCAAAGGGAGGTGTCGTTCGTGCTTGCTGAAAGGCATTTCACTACTTTGGTTTTCTTTTCCTTTTTATTTTTTAAACATGCTGCTTAAGGTACACCTTCCCAGCACAACAGCTAGTCATTTACATGTGTGAATCACAGATTAAGCTGCACCAAGAAGAAACAAGTGAAAAAGCTGTCAATGGGTATCATATATTACTTACTTCTTGGTGATCAGCCTCTAAGTGTATTAAGTTTGCTTTGATCTCATAGCTGTATTGACACCAACATTTCAACTAATATGCCCACGAGTCAAGAAAGACCTCAAATATGAACATAAAGAGCTCAGATATCGTATGAGATTCTGGAGCAGGACATCAAGACAAGATCATATTCAGCATGGGCTGGTTGCAGAAAAAAAGTAGATGGTGGTCTTTGCAGATTGAGTTAGTCTGAAAATGGAGCTGAGCCATCTGTCTTTTATCCTAAGTGTGAAATGGAGAAGGAATACAAACTTTTCACATCCCATTTCTTTACAATGGAGAGAAGGGTTACCCTCCACCCTGCTTTCCCTAGCCAGGATGCTCTGGAAGCTCAGTGCTGCTGGGGAAGATGACTCAACAAAGTAGGTGTTTGCAGAGCTAACCCATTTCCTCAAGGAACTTATTGTAGCTGACCCTGGCAGTCTTTTTCTCTGGACTAAATATCATATTAAGATCTCTCAGTCTAAACACCTCTTCTGTTAAAGTGCTTCAAAGAATCATTTTCTGCCACATGCCTATGAAAGCAAAGTGTTTTCCAGATGCTTTGTAAACAGTGTTCTGGCTAATGCCACTTAAGATATAATTTTTAGCAGTTTGATGGCAAGAGTTCGAAATGCTTTTTTCAAGTGGCTTTTCTTGTGATGGAGTATCTTGGCAGTAGCCACTCTATCACCAAAATACAAAATGCCTCCCAGAAGCCTAATTTGGAAACCAGATTCTAGTGCTGATCAACATCAGTGATGTCATTTGCCCTGGGATTTGAGATGCAGGGGTGGAACCATGTCAAAGAATCTGCAGAACTTCGATGCTTGGCTGGAAAGAGACCCTTTCCTCCTCATACTTGATAGGCTCAGGAACCTATATTTTTCTCAACAGCTCCTTTGTTTGCACTTCATTCAGTGCAGATGTGGCACAGCTACAGAAGGATGTGGGATACTTCTTGAAATGTGAAACCTCTCAAGGGTGTCAGCAGGGTTATAGCAGCAGACAGCTACCAAAATTTCCTTGTCCCCTCATCTTAAGGCTTTCTCAAGTCACATCTCACTGCCTCCATTTCCTCATACATGAGCTAAGTTTATCAAGAAGATATTATCTCTCTTCCCAAAAGTACACGAGGCTGATTTAGGGGTGTTTATACAAGTCTTTGCAAATGTAGATAGCCTACGGTGTAGGTTACTATGGGCTGAGGGGGATGATGGAGTTAATGAGATTTTTTTGTTCAGGAGAGTGTACCTTTTGAACTACTGAGAGATGTGCTCCAGGACTCAGTGTAAGGAGAAGTGAATCCAACAAGGTGATGAACACCTCCTGTGAGATGCTGAGAGCTCTCGGTGCCTGACAGAAGATTATCACAGGAATCTGGCTTTGTAATTATAGATTTGAATGTTGAAATGTAATCTTGCAGAGGATCTGTATGAAGGGTAACAAAGACAAAAAAAGCTTTCTGGTACTCAAAAACTCACGAGGGAGAAAAAAAAAATCACTCTTCTTTAGCTGAACCTTTAAAAAGGAAAAAAAAAAAAAAGGAGGAGGGGACAAACAAAATGTGTTTTATCTATTTTACCTACTTTGGCAATTAAGATTGTAATCTAAATGATTACCAGAGCTTGTAATGAGATTATACCCTCCATTAAAAAGAATGCTCCAGTGTTGCAATGAAGAATGCTTCAGATCTGTTTAGTATGCTGTCTTAGCAGAAAGCAGCAAAATGCATTAAACATACCATGAGATAGTCTTGTAGACAAACACTCCCAGCCTGACTTTCAATAGGATGAGCTGGCATCAGACTTGTAGTTTTCTACTCATCAGTACCTCTAAGCAGATCCACTTAGAAAACAGATCTCATAATTTTCAATCATTCTATCAGTCCCACTGGGATATAACCCCTCTGTTCCTTATTTTTAAGAAGACAACTTTTCTGAAAACTTGCAGACTGCAGTTTCATTGCAAAGAAATCCAACAAAGACATTGTTGTGAACCAAATGGTTTACATTTCTGTCCATCTGCTGGTTCTACAGATCTCAGCTTGTGGAGCTGTAGTAATATCTCTGCAGTGTAAAGAAAAACTGAAAATTGTGTAAAGATACCTGGCTTATGCTGGGATTTGCAGGTTTATTAAGGATGCTGAAATGCTGCTAGAAGGCAAATCTCTTTCTGTAACTGCTTTCCTTGGGCATCCAACAGTGGAGTTTTTACTAGAAGTAAAGAGCAATAGCATGGTGTGTAGCACAGGAGAATCATCTCAGAGAAGATGTGCAGTGAAATGGCTTTTCTGTCTTTGCAGTGTGTGTTGCAGTACTACACTTTCAAATCCAAGCGCAAAGGTTGCTACTTTCTCCTGTTTGTCCCAAATCTGCTTGCCTTTACTCTTCTGTAGGTGCTGTTACCTCGCTGGGAAATGTAACACATGCAATACTATGATGCCCTTTCCCTTGTCCTAGTATGAAGTTTATGCACCATTAGGACAGACACCAGGAGGTTTATTTCAGTAGCAAAGACAAGTAGGATAGATTTTTTTTCCATACTGAGGACATCTACAAGCTTACTGTAGTTGTTTTAAGAAGCTATTATCCAGTCCCACAACATCTGTATCTTCTCCAGCTATTATTGCCCCCACGATAACAAGAAAAAGTCCATCATGCTTCAGCTGCTCCAGCTCATGGTCTTGTGTATGAGCTTAGCACACTGAGAAAGTAGGTTTACATTAAGCTGAATGTTGGGTAGCAGTGTCAGAGATGCATGTGCTTCCATAGTGCTGTGCAGGGCAGTGACAAACAGCTGAAGAACAAGAATATCCTACACCACAGCTGTTTAGGCAGAGAACATGAGACAGAGCTGCAAGTGCAAGTCATCAGATGATCAGTGGCTAATGCTCTCAAAACAGAAACATTTTAATTTATGTTGAAAGTAGGTGCTGACTTAAGGAACTAAATTTGGCCTGCACTTGTAGGAAGGTGCACAGCCTCTTGATTTGGAGTCAGCTTCAGCAGCAAGTGTTTCACACATGCTGGTAGTTAAGGAATGATTCTTCATCAGAACAAGCACAGGTGATTCAGTTTCCTTAGGAATGGCATCAGAATTAAGACGAGAAAAAAAGCTGTTTCCTTTCATGCTGTTTTGTTTTGGTTCCTGTGTATTCAAACCCCAACAATTTTCTTAATAAAATGTCTTGGTCTTTGTCTTACTGGGATGAATTAAATAAAATCACTCAAATGTGATGAATAACTTTATTCCTTAGATAATTAGTTTCAGTAGAATGCTGAATTTTTAGTAGCCTTTCAAATTTGAGGTCACATTTGGTACCTGAAATAAGTGGCCCATCTATATCTGCTCTATGTTAAGCTCTGTGAGGAGCAGAGGGTTGGGCTTTATCAGTATTGCACCCTTTCAACACGATATAGTCTACATTTTTATGATTCTGCCTACACTTTGTGACTGGTTCTTAATTGAGCTTTGAGCATAAAACTATTTTGCTGTCAGTGGAATGGAAAGTGGAAGATGTGAGGGAACACCCAGGGAACTATAGGCTGGTAAATCAAACATCCACAATAAGCAAGATGATAGAAACTACAATAGAGTGTAACATTAGCAGGCATATGGGCAAATATGATATATTGGGGAAAAGTCTCTGAGGCATTTATAGAGTTATGCATCATAAATCTATTCTTTGAATGAATCAATAATCAAGTAGACAAGGGAGATCCAGATGATACTTCCATTTCTAGAGGGCCCTTCACAAGGTTTGTCATCAAAGACTTTTAAAGAAATTGACCTGCAATAGGATAAAAGCAAAGGTCCTTGCATAGATGAAAGAATGGTTAAAATGCACAAGAGAAAAGGGTAGGATTAAACTGTCAGTTGTGCCAGTTGTGGAAAGCCCCACTGGTGTCCCGTTCATGATTAGCATGAACAATTCTGTATTTTCACAGTTGGTTTAGGAAAGGATGCAGATAGTAAGATGACAAAGGTTGGTTCATGTTACTAAACTACTGAAAATGGTGACATGAAACCTCATTGTAAAGGATTTAGAAAAACTTTGATGATATTGGACAAGAAAGAACAAACATAAAGCAACATTCATGGAGAAAAACTTAACAAGTATGTGCTTTTAGCAGTCTTTCAGTACTTAAAGGGTGCCTTAAAGAGGGCCTCACAAGAAAGCTGGCATATGTAGCAACAGAAAAAGGGGGCAGATTTAGATTAGATATAAGAAAGAAGCTCTTCACCATGAGGATGGTGAGACACTGGAACATGTTGCCCAGAGAAGTTGTGGATGTCCTACCAATGGAAGTGTTCAAGGCCAGGTTGGATGGTGCTTTGAGATGGTGCTGATCTAGTGGAAGGTGTCCCTGTGCATAGCAGGGAGGTGAAACTAAGTGATCTTTAAGGTCCCTTCCAACCCAAACCATTCTGTGACTCTATGAAAGAAATTCACTGAGGGTGATAATATGTAAAGATAGTTCCACAGCTGAACATTTCATGAAACAGACTGGCAGAGACTGAGTGTCCTGGTTTCACCTGGGTTAGAGCTAATTTTCTTGCACTATCTGGTGAGGATCTGTGTTTTGGATTTAGCATGTTGATAACATGCTGATGCTTTACTTGTTGCTAAGCAGTGGTCAAGAACTCTTCAGCTTCTCATGGTGCCATGCCAGTGAGGAGGCGGGGGACACAAGAGGTTGAGAGGAGACACAAGCAGGACAGTTGACTCAAGCTGGCCAAAGAGATATTCCATAGCACAAGACATGATGATTAACATATAAAGTAAGGGGAAAGCCACTGCTTGGGAACTGTCTGGATATTGGTTGGTGGGTGGTGAGCAATTGCATTGGGTATCACTTGCTTTGTATACTCTAATTCTTTTATCATCATCATTGACATTATTTTTTCTTCCTTTTCTGTCCTATTAAACTGTTTTTATCTCAACCCACACATTTTACTTTTTCTGTATGATCCTCTCCCTTATCCTGTGCAGTGGGGGGCATGGAGTGAGCACATGGCTGTACGGTGTTCAGCTTGCCTGCTGGGTTAAGCCACAGCACTGATCTATACAAAGCAAAATACAATTTACATGCATGCTTAGTTCTTACACCCTTCACTTGGGCGTTTGAAGATGGGTGGACATATAATATTGGATAGATGGCCCTTTAGTCTGACTTTACAAGAGCACTCTTATTGACTTGATGTCTCTAGATCTGAAACTTAGATGGCGTTTAAGTAGGTTTTGGTTTGTTGCCTGAGGTCAGTGAGGCATCAGAAGCTAAGCTGGGTGTGGAACATTGAAAATCCTTTCTTCACCTCTAAGCCTTGTAATTATTTCATTTTTGAATTATATTGCAGATCTAGGTTTGTAATCAGTGCTGGAGAGGAGCCAGAGTGCATACTTTAGTTCTGTCTAGAGACACAATTTTAGGAAAAATCTTTATTTCTTTATTTTTGTTATTTGTAATAAAACAATAAAGATAAAATTCCCAGTGGGTCTGATCTGCAATTTTCATAGAAACCTGAGGTTCTTCTCCTATTGCAATTCTAGAAGTTTTCAGTGCAAAACAGCTAGTGGTCAACCACCCTCCCACTCCTCCACTCCCCAAGGGCAATGATGTAGCAGTACATTTTCTCTAGAAATGAGGCACAGGGAAACAAGAAGACTCTTGCTCGGTTGTGCAGAGATCTCAAATCAAGAGATATGGACTAGAGGTCCTATAGAGTGATTCTCTGGTCCTGGATCAGTCCTCTTCCTTTATGTAACACTTAACTGTCTCTGAAGAGTGTGAAGCCTTCTGTCTTCATTCTATCTCTGCTAGGCTGGAAATGAGATCTGGGAGCTTCAGATGCTTCAGCTTTGGTCTTTTATTTGCCCTTCTATGGAAGTGACATGGAAGAACACCCCATAGCTATCTTCTGAGTGCTCCTGTGGAACCTGGTACAGAAAGGACAGTCAGTGAGGTAGAGTGATGAGGTAAGGCTAATGGAAGACTTGCAGTGTTATGCTTCTGCAATTGCCTGGGGATGTTGTACTGACTAGGATGCATTCCCTGAGGACCTGTCTCAGCTCTTCGAAGCAGGCCTAATTGAAGAGCATGACTGTGCCTCAAAGTCACCTTGGGCCTGCCTCTTAGGCTGCAAGTCCTGTGCTGTGGCTCTCAGAGATCTTTCCCTGGGGAAGGCTTTTCTTTCCACCACTGATTTTGGCGAGGCCTGGTTCAGGTCCTCTGTGATCTCTTTTACACTGTATGATCTCTCTTACACTGTATTGATTGTTGCTTCACCGCAGCAAGTGATTAAAAGGCAAGGTATTGTGCAGCAGCCACGAACTGCCCCAAGCAAAAGTAATTTTCCTCTCCTTTCTTTTTGCAGTAATTGTGAATTTCTTACTAAACTTGGGAATAAATCTGTCTGGATCAATTCTGTCTCGCTGTCATCTGTGACAATATACTCTCTTTGTGTTGTTCCCAACAACTCAGGGGATATTGCTTGTTGGTGATTTTTAATAGAGAAATAACAAACAAATGTGCATGATATGGGGGAAATCCATCAAACATACACCTGTAAGGCCTTTTGTGGGGTGACACAAGTCTGCATTTTAAAGCTGTAACAAATTTGCAGGTTAGTTTTCCCAGTTTCTGGTACAAAGCTGACTAGAAGTTACTATGAAGGTTTTAAGAAATCTATTTTAAAAGAATCACTTTAAGCATAGCTGCTGTGTGTAGGCACTGGACAGATTCTCACTGCCCTCTTAGCATCCAGCTTCCATGTCAGTCTCCTTAGGATATTTCTGAAGTTAATAGAGAACATCCTTCAGGGAGAAATTCAAAGCTCTGAAGATAGACTCTTGCCCTGCAATGCCCTCTGAGGACCCTTTCCTTTCTACCCAGTTCAAAGTGGAACATATAGAAGCTTTCCCCAGATGAGAGTCATGAAGAATTTTTTGATCAGTGAAGTTTGCTTCTGGAGAGGTGAAGTCATGCTTACCTGTGTGATGAAATACCCAGCTCTGCGGGTGGCAGGCTGCCAGGGAGGCCGAGAATCGATCGGGGTACTGACGAGGACTCAGTTAGCTGCCAGCAGCCTTATGGTCAGTGCAGTGCAGCACAGCTTTATTCCCGAAGTGCAACAGCTTATATATCCCTTTAGAAGAGGTGAGCACAACTAGCTGAGGTTTACATAAGTGGAAGGTACAGACTGGTTCAGGTTTATAAACAAGGTATCGATAGATCAGTCAATCCCCTGGTGTCCACCCCATGGGATGGCAAGCTCAGCCCCCTGCGGGTGTGCGTGGGGTGCTCATTGTTTACAGCTTACTGTCCTGGGCCCCAGACAGCCCAAGGACAGTTTGCAGCATGAGCTCTGATGTTTACAGCTCATGCCCTGCCTAGGGAGAGTGTTCTCCCACAATGCTCTGAGGAGGGATGCTCTTGAGCAAGAAGAGAATCCATACACACATCAGATGCCATGGAGCTGTAGCTTGAATTTCGGTGCGTTGGTAGTCCAATGGAGAAAAGAACAAGGCTCATACTCATTGCTATTTACCACAAGTATATATCACAAAGTGATCCTCCATCATTTCATTCCTCATCCTAATGCCTTGCAAACAGAAGTTGACTTGAAACTTATAGCAGAGATCCTTATACACTCCCAGATTAATTCTGTGCTGGTTTGTTTTTTTTTTTTTTGTATCTTTGAGCATTCTAATTAATTAAAGAATATCTTCTCTCTTTGAATTTTCTTTCATTTCCAAGGTAGATGGCTATATATCCATGTTCTTCTAGGCAAATGAGCTATGAACTAGAGGGTCATAGCTCATTCCAGGGCTGGAGCAGACATTAGACCATTTTTCTGAACTGTTCTAGCACAAAAGTAGTCCTGGGAGAAAACAGAAGCTCTTGGTCTGCCTTCTCTGGTCTATTCATTACTCTCTACTTTTCTCATCTCACCCTCTCATTTACCCTCCTGAAGATAAGCAACCTGTGTCTTTATCAAATCTGTATTTTGTTATCCTCCTTCGATTCCTACAATTCCTGAGTTCCCTTTTGAAGGGCTGTAACAAATACTGCATTCTCTGTTCCAGGAATGGTGATGCAATTTGTTTATTATGCGTTGTGTGTCTTGTGCTACTCTTTATGCCATTCTGCATGCTCACAATGTCTATCAACAGGAGTCTTTTAATCTCCCCCTCTCCCCCTCCCCTTTTCTTTTTAGTCCTGTAGCTGCATATTGAGCTGAAATATTCGCTAGGCTTTCTTGAATCTTTATTTTGTTGAAACAAGTAATTTTGAAACCAGTTAGGTGTATGGCTAGTTGATATTTTTTCATGCAATATGCCTTTATATGTAGGTCTGTTCCTCCTTAGCACCAATAATGTTTCTGGTGTTTGGATGACATAGTGATAGGCATTTTCAGAAGGGTAAAATGCTGATAGTTCTGCCCAAAGGCTAGGGGATACTGTACAGACTTAGTGCAATCCCATGTAGTAAGACTGACTTGTTTTACTGACACTGGATGATGGCTACACACCCATGCTTTTCATGCAGAGTTCTTTTTCCTGCAGCTGCCGTGATAGATGACTGTGTCAGCTGTCAGAATGTGGTGTTGAAAATTTCTCATTTCGTCAGAGAAATGATGTACATCACCTGGTTACTGATTCATAACATGAGGAACCATTTGTATTTTAAATAATGCAGTGATACAATAGGTACGGAGAGAAATGTGAGTCGAATTGTTAAAAGCATCTGAAAAACGGCAATAATTGTATCATTAGGATTTAAATATCACTGGAAAAGTTCAGATTCTGACCTTTCTTAGGCTGTCCTGCCTTAAACTGTCTCTGAAGGGAAGCAACTGATAGAAAGAATAAATTTGTTTAAAATTAAAGAATTCAAATTTGAAAGGATTCCAAAGAAAAGTCTGACTTTTGCTGGCTAGAAACCCTCCTCAGCATTAAAAGTGTGAAATGTCAGTTTTAAGTATCAGAGCTATCTTCCTTATTGCAGTAAGAACGGTGGTTGTAGTTACGATGGGACAAGCATACAGGAGGAAGACTACAAACACAAACACTGTCCTGGTTAAAGCATTTGGGAAATAATACCTAAGATAAACTTCCAAGTACCCAAACTCTTCCTCAGATCTCTTCTGTGTATTGAGTGGGTGGTTATTCTTCTTTCAGAACATACTTGTTGCCAGCTGATTTCCTCTGGCAGCAAACTAGTTCAAGAAGCATACAAGGGTGATTTTGTGTCTCTGATTGTCTATGTTGCTTTTTTGCTCCCCAGCATAACTCTCCATACAAAAGTGATTTAGCTAAAGGTTAAAGACAAACTTACATCTTGAAGTATACTTTATAGCAGCTGAAATGACAAAAACTTTCAGAAATATAGTTGGGATTATTATGTGCCTTTTTATTTCTTTGAGATACTATTTTGTTCCACCTTCCTGAATGTGGTAGACATTCCCAAAGCATTACTGCAGGTTATTTGTAAACTTGTAGTATCATTATAGGATAATAAGTAGAGTAGGTCAGATGTTCTTGCCTGAGTCTTGCAACTCAACAGTTGATAAAAATGGTTTGTTTCTAGTGATTTGATATACACTGCTACATGCTGCTGCAATATTTGGGTTTGGTTGGTTGGTTTCAGTTTTCCAGGCACTGAAAATGGATCTGATGCCTGAAAACCACAGCCCAGCTTTCTCAATGCCAGGCTAGGAATCAAGTTTTTACTAGCAAGATAGTAAAACATCTCTCTCTGCTTTGCATAGCCATCTATCATAATTGAATGTGAGACTGACACAAAAGGAGCTATTAATCATTTCAATTTGGGGGTTATAGAAACTATCAAAAAGCAGATTCCAGAAAAGCTGACACTGACAAAGCCTTTTACTTGGATTCTGCTTCACTGGAGAGCTGCTGCTTAACCTGCATTACTGCCAGAAGACTGCATCCAAATCCACGTGGATGGGGGAAAGGAGTAATTGGTCAAGGACTGTTCCTTCTTCCTTGAATTGTGTAGGTGAAAAGAGCAAATTAAACTGCTGGGTGTCCAACCTCCCCCATGAGAGAGATTTACCCTCCTTCATCTGCTTATGCTGTTGTATCAGTCTTACTGCTTGTGCACAGGACCTGATATTACAACACAGTGCTGAAAGCATCTCATAGTAACTAGACACTGTTCCTATCCCTTCTGGTGCTATGAAATGGCAAATGCAAACAAAGATTCCCTGTCTTTATAAGTGATCCCGAAGAGGCTGATTCAATGAAGGGAAAAATCTTGGCTGAATATTTCCCTAATTTTTGGCCTTGATGCTTTTATCTCTCAGAAATTGCTCTAGTCACTTCCATCTCTCAGCAGCTGCTCTACTTGCGTCCTAATTCCTTTCTCCCTAAGGCTCAATGAGGTACAAAGGGAGGAAGTGCAGGAAACCAATGTTGCTCTTGAAGTGAATTACATCTCTTTCATTTTGTTCTGCTATGTACAATTTGATCTTTCTGATCAGTGATATATCCTGAGGGACTTAGAGTACCGTGCTCCATGGCTCATGATAGCAAAGGATACAGGCTTATGGAACTAGGGTGCACAGCCCAGGGAAAATCCCTCTGCTTCTGTGCTTATGAGTAAAGCAGATGAAGACATTCTTGGGCTGACAGAGGAAAAAAATGGTCATGTTCATGGGTGTAGGATTATTCCAACTGGTTGAATTTGGAGACAGAATCAAATGACATTATAATTTTATTTTTGCCTTAGTTGGACATTTAGTATACAAGAAAAACACCCTGGCTTACAATTTAAGGAATAACTTTAGGGAAACCACATCTAAGAATCATTCACAGATACAGAACAGGACAGAGAGAATTGGTATTTATCTGATGTGAGAGGAAAATCTAATTAAATTGCTTGCTTGATTAAAATAAACAAATGTCTCCATAAAAATGTCTTTTGCTTGTATTCTGTAGTACTTGTCAAGTCATTCTTAGAGGACTCATTTGGAATCCAAAGCAACTTCCCTGTGTTACATTATGAGCTGTTGTATGGTCCAGGGGTCAGGGGTTAATCGGGGAGGGAGATTTGCTCTGTAGCTGGCTGAGCTGTTGCCTTGCTGTGAAAGCCAGAAATGCTGATTTTTACCTTGTTACATTTATCCCTCTGCCTGCCTTGTACATTCAGACAGACTCATTGTCAGGGCAAGGCCTCAGCTCCCGTTACAGTGCCTGGCACAAGAAGGCACTTGATTGATGTTGAACATCTCGTGTTTTCCACCAGACAAAATCATGCATGATGCTGACATCATCTTGACCCCGAAAGAGGCACAAGGTTTCAGATGAAAACTTAAGAGAAAGCTTCTATCACAGAAAAATCATGAGGAGTGAAATGCATGTAGACAGGTGCTCAGTAACATCAGGGTCAGGAAGAGGAGCAATGTGGCTGATGGGGGAAGGCAGCTGCTCCCTAGTGTGTAAAACGGAGCTTGCAACTACCAACCAGCACTGCTAGGTCAGAGGAAGGGTGAGGTAAAGCTCCCTTGGGGCTTTCCCTTGACTAATATTTCCACTGGACACACCAGACAGTATCACACTTTTAAAGAGGCAGCTTTGGTTATTAGATGCCTTGTGTGAAAGAGACACACAACACAAAATGAAGCAATCCCCAGCAGTCAGTGTGTGTGTTTTATTCCAAATATGCTACTGGCCCTCAGTGGTCATGCTAAGAAGCTTAGCTGAGTGGTTCTCTGACAATGCATTTGGAGATCAAGCTAAAGGGCTTGGGAGAAATCTGAGCATTATGTGGACAATCACTCTGGCTCTACACCAAAAATAACATTTAAATAGTGCAATAGAGTTGATTTACTGTAGAATAGAACTTTTTATTGCTGCTGCACACAGCTAACAAGCAATCTAGGACTTAAAGTGTGTGCAATTATTAGTAAACAAATGACCCAACTAACAAGCAGTGTTATCCAGCACCAAGCTGTGAGCTTTGCGAAGAGATCTAGGTTTGGAGCTAATGGACTAGACACCTCTCCTCTTGTAGCCTTTCCCATAGCTGCCAAGGTTAAAAACACTTCAGAGTGAACTGAAATCAAAGAGCACCTTTTTATAGATGCAAGGTGGCAATCCTACTTCTACTGGCACATTGAGGAAAATTTTAAAGCATCCGATGCTGGTCGTTGTCGCAAGGCTAAGGAAGCATAAGGTGGATATCATGCGGCTGTGTATAAGATGGATGTGTACCATGGAAGCTTGCAACTTCCTCCTCATTCACTGGGCTGTGCAATTTAATCTCTGAGAGGACAGCAACCTGAGTACTGTAGGGTCTGGGATTGTTACGGTTGCATGGCCTCCTATCTGTACAAGTACTTATCTCTAGTGGTTGGTCTAACGAAAGATGCTACCTCAACTTACAGTCCATGACCTCTGTCACTGACTCCCAGGCACCAAACCACCAGAACTTCAATCTTTATAATGCCTAATGGAGATAAGAAGAGGTGATTTGTCTGCGCTGAAGGAAAGGTGTTACTTTCTCATTAGCATATCACAGATTCTGTCTAGAGTCACTAGGATAAATCACAACACCCAAGGTGGGTGCACTGCCCTATTGCTCCCCACTGTGGCTACAGCTGTCTAACCTAGGTGATGTGACTGCTTTGCTCTGTTCATAGTTTTGGGACTTTTGTATTTACACAGCAAGTGGCCTGAACTGCTTTAATGTCATAGTGCCTAATTTCAGGGCTTTCTGGTTGCTGGCCCAAACATGTCCCTAAAGAATTGGCCAAGGTCATACAGGAAATATAGTCTTGTTTTCCAGCTTCCCAGACAGATTTACTAAAAATTGCATCACTTCTGTTTTCCATTGCTGTTGAAATATTAGTTATGGGATGTTAGAAGTGGAGACCTGTGCTTACTGCTCCTTTTTCCTTTTTCATCTACTTATTCTTTGTCTTTTTTCTCTTTTAAGGGCTCAAGTTTAACCAAACTGTAAACAAGTTTTCTCTATTCATAGGAGAGAAGCCAGATCTGAGATTCAAGTATAGAGAGGATTATTTTCTTAAATGTACAGATCATCAAAGGTAAATAATGGAAAGCAGAATAATCTGTGTTTATCTCTAAATACATGATATCAAACCCCAATGATTTCTTGACATTTTGATGCAAAAGCCAACAATATTGAAAAGAAACTATTTGTCACTGAGCAAACATAAAAGCTTGAAAGGTTAAAAACAATCAGTTAGCAATACTCAGGCAGTCTCAAGGTACCCAAATTCTGATTCATCCTTACACACACACACACACACATATATATATATATATATATGTATTCTTCTTATGCAGCTCCACAGAGAGGAAACCATTGGCTCAGGACTCACTGGTTTAAAAATCCTTATTTGTCAAGATGAAGTTTACTGTAGGCAGATTCTAAAGTATAGACTCTTAATGACTGCAAGTCTGATCTAAATGCCAAAATCCCTTTTACTATGTGCTTGAGCTTCCCTGCTTACATGCAGAAAAGTAGACACCTTTATAATTTTTAATTCCAGCTCACAGGTCACAACCCAGTAAAGCTCCTGTGTCAATCCCAAAGGTCTAGCTCAAGCAAAGGATCTGGATACTTCACGGCTTCATGCTATATCTGTTATTACACAAGTTCAGTTTGGCTTTATCACAGAAACAATATCTATCGTGAGCTTTTTTTCTGTTCCTAGACAGCTCATACTCATGCACAGATTGTCCAAGAATTGTTATGTTCCTGGTCAAGCTGCCTGTAGGTGAATTTTGTGAAGAGGGCACCATTTAAAATGTCATTTTGGGTTAACAGTCTCTACAATTGCTTGAATAGCTTCAGTTCATTCACTTCATGTCAGGAACAGCCTCTAACTATTTCTTCCCTGGGACTCGTCTTGTTGAGTGTTCAAAACAATCCATTCTACTTTAATGACCAGCTACTCAGCACTTTGCTCTATGCTCTTTGGATTCTCTTTACCATCACTGTTCAATGAGGAACTCAGAACTTTTAAATGTATATTCAGGGCATGCTGACCTACTTGTGTTCACCCTGAAGTTAATCCTTACCCAAGCAGAGCCACCCGAGCTGCTCATCCTCTCTGTTATACCAGTTGAGCTGCAGCAGAGACACCCACATTGTCCTTTCCAGACCAGCAGTTGGGCCCTTCTCACTGAATCAAGCCTGGTTTCTGTTTCCACAGCTGACTCTGAGGACAGGCAGGAGACAGGATGCAACTGGAAAGAGGTGAAAAGAGGAAGAACTGAGATTGCCATGACTTAACTCCTTATGTTTCCTCAACTCATGGATGCAACAGAGAACATTCTGTGAGGAGAAGGAAGTTCTTTTTCTCAGGACTTGCAAGCTTGATCTGGGGCCTCTAAGGGCTGATAGAACAAAATTTCAGTGTAATGGTTATTAGGTCTGAATGTGGCCACAACCTTAATGTTAGGGTTTGGTGACAGTACGTTGGAAACAGTTGTGAATTCAACTGGTGCTTAAAGATTGGGCATTAAAGTGCAACAGCTGTAACCAAGCTCAGATAAGGCAGAAAGTTTACTTCACTTGTGGGAGGCTTCAGGGATGTTTTGCAATAATCTGGATACAAATTACTCTTAAGCTGCATAGACAGCTCTGTATAAATGCAAGCCTCAAAATATGTGGCTGAGTTGTAGCTGGAAGGCTGGCTAGGGCTCAGCAGAGGCAGGTTCAGTGTCCTGGCCTGTTACAGAAACACCTTGGGTGTGTGGTGCAAGCCTAGATCCTCATCAAGATTAAGATTCTTGACTCTGGCTGTGCTAATAGTTGGGAGCCCAGCACTTAAAAATCTTTGAGGTCTTGGACCTCATATCTGTCTGCCTGAGCATGTCAGTAGTTGTGTTTTGAGGAAGCAATAGTTGCATTTTGCTTCCTTACAGGGGAGAAGTGAGAAATGTGAGGACCAAAACTAACCAGTGCAAAGTGCCCTTATGTTGTAGTTTGAGGGGTCCCATGTTGCCCTAAGAAAACTACAGGGACTAAGACTCCTCTCAGGGGACGGATCTGGGCATCCCAGGGTGTTGTAATGTTGTTATTCCATTCTGTTTCCCAGTATTGCAGCTTATTAAGCCAGTGCCTGGCTGATATCACACTCTTTCCCTCCCTGCCTCTTCTCCCTTCACTTCTTTTCTCTGGGAGAAGCACACATTCCTTCCTATCTCATGGTTCATGCGGGGGAGATGGCTGCTAGCTGGCAGGGAATCTTGATCTGTGTCATGCGGCCTGCTGAGGCCTTGTAGGCCTAAGCTAGGGGGCGGGGAGCATTTATGGCCTCCTTTCAGGCCTGCCAAGGGTGGACCAGGTGGAGGATTTTAGATGGTTTTAGTGCAATAGTCTTGGTTTAGTTGGTGGATGTATTCGTTTTACCTGATTGCCTTTTGCATATACGCACTGGTAAATAGAATCTCTCTTTCAACTCCCAATCGGTGTGCAGTATTCTCATTCTTACTCTCTAACAGGAGTAAGAGCCACTCCTGTCGTCCAGTCCTAGGTTGCTTGTGGCCTTATGATGTCACAGCATTGGTGATGACCTTGCCAGATATGACTGGTAAAGCACTGTGTGCTGTGAGGCACAGACTAGTGGGCTGAAATGAATGTTGCTAGCGTGATGCACTGAAATGAAACTGTATTAATTTCTGCCCTATTCTTATTTTTTTTCTATCTGGTTTATTCCATAAATGCACTTCAGGTCCATTTAGATGTTAGTGCTCTTAAACAGGCAAGGCTCCACCCTGGTGGGCATTTTGCATGAATAAAGACTCACTTTTTTTTTTGTTTTTGCAGGCATGCTGCTCTTCTTGCTCTCATTCTAAACAAATTCATTCAGATTGTCGATGTAGATTCTCCTGAGTAAAGACTCATGTAAATCCATCACATAAGCTGATGAGAGTTCTGAGTGAAAGGAGGTGGAAAATGCTTGGTTTAAATTTGTGGTACAGTGCTGTTGTTAGAGGAGGTGCCTTAGAATCATAGAATGAGTCAGGGTTGGAAGGGACCACAAGGATCATCTAGTTCCAACCCCCCTGCCACGGGCAAGGACACTCTATCCCAGATCAGGATGGACAGAGCCCCATCCAGCCTGGCCTTAAACACCTTCAGGCATGGGGGCCTCAACCACCTCCCTGGGCAACCCATTCCAGGCTCTCACCACTCTCATGGTGAAGAACTTCCTCCTCATGTCCAGTCTGAACCTACCCACCTCCAGCTTTGCTCCATTCCCCCTAGTCCTGTCACTCCCTGATAGCCTAGAAAGTCCCTCCCCAGCTTTTTTGTAGCCCCCTTCAGATACTAGAAGGCCACGAAGGTCACTCTGGAGCCTTCTCTTCTGCAGACTGAACAGCCCCAACGCTTTCAGTCTGTCCTCATAGGAGAAATGCTCCAGCCCTCTGATCATCTTCGTGGCCCTTCTCTGGACACACTCCAGCACGTTCACATCCATCTTGTAATAGGGACTCCAGAAATGGATGCAGTTTTCGTTTTGGTGCTGTGCACCTCTGAGCCAAAGAGAAGAGGCTCATGGAAAGTGAAATGTCATGCAGGCTCCCACCCTCCATCCAGATCCTGATGGGCAAAGTAACCATGAAATATCAAACAGTGTGGGTTTTTTTTTCAATGCAACTGAAATTCCTCATCAAGATTTGTTAGGCTGGGCCAGGGATCCCCCTCTATTTTTGTACGGGTTTGAGCACAGAGAGGCCTTGAACAGGGGACTCTTGATAGTACTGGACTATAAAGAATAGCCAGGCTTGAGTGACAAAGCATGTTAACTAGCTGAGTTTTAAGTCTATGTCAGGACTTTTTAGTCCTTTCATGCTAACTTAATTAAACAGATGTCGGGGGAAAAAAATCATCCAGTTTGCTCATCAAAGCAAAGTTCTGAACAAATTTCAGACCCAGCCAGTTACAGTAGCATTTAAACTCACCTAAATGCCCTAGGAAAAATGTCTGGTTTATTTTAGAGCGTGTTTGATTCCAAATGATGCATTCAGCCCCATTTCTGAAGATGCAAAGCTGTGGGTACTGAAAATTTGGCAGATATCAGATCATTGTGTGAGCTAATAATTAAAGGAAAAGGCATATGCAGATTATGAAAAAGCACTGCTGCAGTAGCAGGTTTTTTTGGCAGGCTGTCAGGAATCATGGGTTTTGTGTATTTATTATGCCCTGACACTCGCTTCAAACTTATGCAGTGGTCAGGGTCTTGCTGAAGACCACTGAATGTTACTGTAAAAGAGGGAGTGGAGGTCGATCACCATGTACCACTTCACATTGCTGAGGGGAGGCAGCTTGCCAGAGTGGCTGCTTTTTAGTTGCTCTTTTGATCTACAATCTACTTTCTTTTGCATATAAATATGGCTATGTATCAAAGCATGCCAAGGCAGTTTCCTTGTCTGTCTTTTTCTTTTTGGCCAAACTTTCCCTTCTTAGACAATGAATTAATTTGTGTTACCACTGAGTGTCCTGGTGGGGAGCGAGTTGGGAGGCACAGATTTTTGCTAAAAGCGGGCATATGGTGCTTTTAGCTTGTGGTTAAACATAGATGGTACGAGAAGCACATGTTAATGATAAAGACGTTAAGTGGGTAGCAATGGACAGGGCTGATTGCTAAGAACAGATCTTGCAGTCATAAAGCAGTTTAGAGCCTGAAGCACTTGGGCCAGAGTGCTAATTATTACACATTTTAGGTCTATTGTCTTGGCTCTGGGAAATGTATTATTTTTAGTGATTTTCATTACATGTTGGATTCAAAAATAGACTGAATTACAGCTGGTCGTTGTTCTGCTGGGATGAATTATAGTTTGTTGAGGCAACTGCTTATTTTGTCTTGTCCCATGCCATTATGTGAAGCTAGACAATAAAAAAAGGAAATATGAGTGGCATTAACCTTTTGAAGTAGAAGGAAAAGGAGCCTTAATGAAATAGAGCAAATCAGGCAATTATATTGCAGCTCTTAGTTATCATATAAAAAAGGAAACTATGTCTTATATCATTTAACCCTTTGCCTCCTGCTGTGGAGATGAGGTATCTGAAACAGAAACACAGATGTTTTTTCTGCTAAGTACCTGACTGGTGCTAATTAACTGGGCTAGAAAGAGATGCCTTACTTACAGATACACAAAGGAGAACAAAGGAATAAAGTTGTTGTTGGGTGTCTAATTTCTACAGTTCTTCCTGCCTGATGAGGCAGCCCTGAGTTATTAAAATTGACTTTTACACGAATTTCCCTCCCCCTGTCCCATTTTTTCTTTCTATTCCTAAAGGAAGGTAATAGCCTCGCTAGTGGGAGTGGTACTATTCTCTGTCTACATTTACTTGATATTGACATTTTCAATCTGGCTGAGTGGTATTTTAAAGATACAAGTGTTTTTAAAGTATGTTAACAATACAAGGTCCCCTAGGCATTCAAAAAAAAACCCCAAACCCTCCCACTTCTGTTGCTGAGGGCATGATTAGATGAACTGCTCTGAAAAATGCTGATCCAAATGAAGCTATCTCCCTGCTGGGCCTTCCCACCCTGCTCTTTCTGAAGGCTGTCTCCAGTTTGATTTTCCAGGTTTAACCATTTGTCTGATTACTTATCAACAACTTCAGTAAGGAATCTGAGTTAAAAGGCAAACCCACCTGCCTTTAACTTACTTTTATTTTTTTTTTCTAAGACTTTTTTTTCTCTTGATTGAGATAATTTTACAGATTTGGGTTACTGAGTTTGCAAAGGCCCAGGAATTACTGCTTGACTACATCAAAGACCATTTAGTGGATAGGGGATCTTTTTGTTTGTTTGTTAAAAGACCCCCCCTAAAACTGCTCTGTAATGTGAGAATTAGGAGGCTGTAAGTCAAAGTTTCTTATCTGTTTGTGACTTAGTAAAACATCCCTTTGTGTTTGACAGCAATTAAATTCATACCCACTAAGCAAACCGCACATCAACAGTGAAGCAAAAATCATTATCTTCCATTGGTCTCAATCCTCCCTTATTCAAGCTAGATGTAATTTCTGTTGAAGGTTGACTTACTGCCAGTGTGGTCTGGCTTGCGAGGCAAAACCAATCTCCAGGATGCTGTCTCTCATAGTCTAGCTCTCCCTGAAGTGCCATAGCCGAGGACTGAACAACAAGGCTGTATGTCCCAAAGCATTTCCTTTTGCTAAAGCTTCTCTTAATTGTAGTGGTTTGTGTGGTTGGTGTGAATAAACAATAAATGCTCTTGTGGAGAGGATGGTGTTTGCTACAGAGGCAGAGGAATGTGCTTTTATGAAGTTGCTGAGTAAAAGGAGAAAGGTTTTCACTTCCAGCCTCTGGTCTGATAAACCTCCCACAGAAACTGTATTGAATGCAGCTTCTTTGGTCAATGAATGAAAACCAAGCATGAGTTTGAGCTGATAATCAGGGAGTTGATACTTGATGAAAGAAAGTGTCTTGATTTGTGTTTTTGGCCTGGCATTTATTTTTAATGAACAATCTTGCTTCAGTTGTCAGCTCTTCTGTTTGGCCTTGGGCCTCAGTTTCGTGCCAGAAAAACAAGATGGTTTCCTTTGCCTGTCTTGTAAACTGTTTGGGGCAAGACCTGACTCTCCTGTTCACACAGTGCTTGGCAGGAGAGATGGCTGAGGTCTTCTGGCACTGCCATGGTTCAACTGGAAATATGTAATTACTTTTAAAGGTGGATACTTGAATTAGGGCCCCTAAATCCCTGTTTAGATATGTTTGATAGATATAAATTATTTGGTTTCCTGAGCAGGTGAGTGCTCATCTGCAGTTCCTGCCGCAAGGGCCCTCTTGACTCGCCTGAGGTAAATGGAGAAAGAGATAATTTCATCCTCAGAGACTCTGCCTACAGCAAGGTCTTCCCACTGGAGAAGATTAGGCATCCACCCAAGACTTGTATCCGTGTGTGGATGCATGTTTCATGCATACTCCTGGATTTGTTCCAATGCAAAGGTTTTCACAGAACAATTAAAATGCAAATGCAGATGCAAATTGTGACAGACTCAAATGGCAAACTCAGCTGTGGAACAATCACAGTAAGTGTCATATTTGGCATTTCTCTCCCTTTCTCTTTGCTGTTTTTGTTTCACCAGGCTATAATTTCCCCACACAATGAGGTTCTCAAAGTGTTGTCAAAACACAAATGGCAGTCTAGTTCAGGCTTTTTCACAGTATTGATTCCCTTCTTATGCAAGCACTTCTCTGGAGCACAATCCTACGTGCAAGTGTTTGCATCTAGATGCATCTCTCACTGTAAGAATGGTGGAATTTCTTGGGAGTACATAGTAGTATCTCAGGGCAAAGATGCTGCCTAGTTCCAGCTGCTTGGATATATGAGTGACAGTATTCAAAAGATGATTTAACCTGCCTGGTTTAACTTTGACAGGTTACTGTGCATTAACATTTATTTATGGGCAAACGATACAACTTCTGCAGTATTGGACAAGTGGTATGTACCAGCGTGCACAAAAGTATGCAAAAGTGCCTGTTTGATTTCACACAGCCCAGAGGACAGAAAGGGAAAAGGGTAAACTTGCTTGATTCACTCACAAGTTCTGTGGAAGGGTTGAGATTTGGACCCACTCATGCTTTTAGCTCTTAAATCTCCTATTCTTCTCCCTCCCTGATCAGACTGTCACCACTGCTTTTGGTGGCAGTTGTGAGCTGCGGTGGTGTTTGCTGTGATTCCTCATGAGCCCGGCTGTGTCATGAAGTGGTAGTTACAGCCCAGATTAGTTGTTCCAGCATACAATTTCTTCCAAGCCTTTTCATATTTATTGGACATCCTCCCATCCTCAAAGAAAAGAATAAAAATAAAATAACTTTGGATCGAACTGTGGAACCAAGCAGCCATTTGCTGTTAACCTGTTATTTGCTCCACTTTTGTGTCTTATCCTTGCCCCTGTATCTGTGTTGTCTATTTAGACTGCAAGCTCTTGGGGATTCTTTAGCTATAATGTTTTCACAATACTACAATCTGACTCTGCCTTTAGTTGGATTTTTAGCTACAGTCTTCATAAGTGTGCACAGAGTATAAGGTTTGCTGCCCCTGGAGAGGTGACCCAGAAGCCCTTATTACTACTGAACCTTCTGCTCCTCTCCTGCCGGTAAAAGACAACAGTTTTCAGAGACTTCATTTCAGCTTCACGATTACTAGATTTGCTGCAAAGAATGAGACAATACCCTACTTACTCACATTTCCTTGTCTTATTTCTAAATGAAGGAGAACTCTTCAGTAAAATGTTAAAAGAGTGCAAAGTTTTAATTCCTTGTGTGACCTGGACACCTTTACACCAGTGTCCTCTCATCAGTTCTTTCTCTGACTTTGCTGAACACCAGACAGGCCCATCTGTTGATGAATTCTTAGGTGTAAAATCTCTGTTACCTTCTGTTCCCCTACCCTAGGGATACACTAGGATCATGTTTCAGGTTTCCCACTTTCTGTATTGTTTCCTTAATTGTTATCAGGAAATCTCCTCTTATTAGACCTGGATCTCTGCATAAATATTCTGGGCTCTGCACTGACCCTGGGAGACAACAGGACTTCAGTGCTGGGATGTTGAAACCATGTAAAAGATGGCCAAGTGCAAAAGGGAACTTTCTACAGTTTAAGCATCTGTCAGGTGTCTGAAAAATATAATTCTAAAATAGCCTTAGATGATTTCATTTGTAGAGTACTTCAGGAGCAAGGTGGAACTTGAAAATCTGAAGCTGGTTTTGCCACTGATTATTTGCTTGAGGATCAGGGAACAATTTTTTTTTTTTGGTTGAACCATTCCACCCAAGGCTTGTAAAAGTGAAGATAATTGTTTATTCCTGATGCCACATCAGTCTTGAAGCTACCTCAGTATTTGGCTAAAGAACACTTGGATCTTCAGTTGTTAGAGCAGGATGAATCAAGATGAGACACTATTATCTTTAAAATCAAAAGAAGGCACCTGGTTCCTGAAGCCTCTGTGAGGATGGCAGCTTTGTGCCTGTGTTCTAAAACCAGGAAAGAAAGAAACCTAACCTTTTATTAATAGTTTGGTTATACACAAAGAGACACAGACATATATTTCAGCATCTACTGTATGCAGATACATGAGACACTGCACTAATTACACGAGTCAGAGTCTAGCTGAAGGACAGTTAATTGGTTTTCAGAATATCTCAATCAACACAGGCAGCAAGACACATGTCCAAGGATTTGAAGAGTCAGCAGTAATAGATGTCTGTGAATTCTCTGTTGCAAAGTAAACCTTTATTTTCACTACAGCATGTTTTATAGTGCAATAAAAAAGAAGGAAGTCAATAGCTATATCTAATATAACTGTAGCTGAAAAGATACTTTACCGATTCAATATTGCTTGAAGGGCAGTGTAATATAAGTATTTGACCTTAACCAAGGGCTCACATGAAGGTACTGGGTTCAGGCTGAATTGTTGATGAAAGAAACTGAGCCCAGCTGGGACTGAGAAATGTTAAAATGACTTAGATTGCAAGTTATTTTTTTACAAAATGTAAGTTGTCTACTAGTGCTTTCTTTGGTTAGTTTTTCCCTTTAATCCTGTTTAGGCCCACCTACTCCTACATATTTAATACACATTTTATTAAAAACCAAACAAAACCCTCTTTTTTCACCTTTTGGCCTTGCATGTTCTTGGTCTTTAAGTTTGATTCCTTT
This sequence comes from Tricholaema leucomelas, assembly GCA_013400475.1. Lineage (NCBI taxonomy): Eukaryota > Metazoa > Chordata > Aves > Piciformes > Lybiidae > Tricholaema lacrymosa > Tricholaema leucomelas. Next base: position 526,661 of record WAAF01008224.1, read on the forward strand.
CCTAATGTCTTGTTAACAAAATGGTTGACTTGATTTTCTGTTGTTCATTTATGATAAAAATATTTTATCATTTTTATTGTCACATAGCTTATTTGAGACAGCAGCAGCAACAAAACCTGAGGCAAGAAATGGCTGTACATGGCAGCGTGGCAAACCCTTTTCTCCTGAGTGCTGAAGCACAGATGTTCCACAACCACACTGAAATTGCTCTTAGAGTTTCTGGGGACACTCATGGTGAATAAACACACCTGATTCATAAGACTACTACCATCACTTGTAGGTTCATCATCTGATTAACTGTGACAAATTGGAATTCAATTTCTGCCACTATAGCTATGTTTTGGGAAAGAAAAACTAATGTTGATCCAGGTTTGCAGGTGCAGTTGCATAGGTTTTGTTGTAACTGCATTTTCTCTTGAAGTAGTCCCTTTAGTATTTCCAGACAAGTGTAAGCATGCACTAGACTGTACTGTTAGCAAACTGGAAGCCCTGTAGCTCTAATCATCATGTTTCTGAAACTGAGCTAAGTCGTCTGAGAGTCTGCATATACTGACTCTGCACTGGGTTCACACAACCAAGAGTCAGCTTTGGCTGACAAGTACATTTGGCAGAGCAAGCTCATATCTGGCTCTAAAAAGCTGTAGGGTTATCCCTCGAATGTTTTTCTGAGGGCCTCTAGTGTTGACGAGCAACCAGGAGCATTTTAAAGCTGTCCATGGTGTTCCCATTGATTTCAGAAATAATGAAGTTAGACCAATGCTAAACCCCAGACTAAACAGTTTCTCCATATTCAGGAGTGAACAGATTCCAGATTTGCAAATGCAGTCTTGGACTTTGTGTTTCTAGACTGAGCTCACCTTAAAGACAGCTGATGGATGGATTTTACAAGCACACTTGAGATTTTAAGCAGTGCTTTAACGTCATTTCAGCAAGTGTGTGTAAAAGTGCAGTTAAACAAAGTCTTGGCCTGATACTGATCTGTGCAAAAAAAGTATTGACTCCAAAAAGGTAGAAAGTGGGATCTCAGCAAGAATTGCTGAATATTTACTACGAAGTCTAGTTTGTGCAGAGTGTAAGTTTTTTGCTTGTTTTGTTTTTCTGGTTATGAGTTCCATTTGGTTTGATGCAGTTCTTCTGTTGTCCTGATGCGGTTTAGCTCAGAGCTTTCCACATCTGTGAGTCAATTGTTTTTTTAAAGGAAAGTGTCCTGGGAAAAAAAGAAAATATTTTCCTTTGGATAACTGGTTTAAAAATTTTAATGGTTCTGATGATAAAACATTGTTTTGAAGAGTCTGGCTGTTGCCACTGATTTGGAACAGGGACTATGAAGAAGATACATGTGTCTCAGTGACCTCAGTGATTTTCTGGTTCAAAGGGTTGGCCTCAGGATCAACAACAAGTTTAGCAAAGCATAAGGAAAAAGTACTTGGTGTTTCTGGCATATCATAGCACTCTTCTAGCCTATGGCTTCTCGCCTGCTTCTATTCTGTAGAAACAGGGATAAACCAAGATGACTTTCCTGAAGAACTTTCTGCTACATGGAGAACCTTTCTTTTGGGGGAAAGCAGATGGCCAGAAGAGCCAATGGCATCCTGGCCTGAATCAGGAAAAGTGTGGTCAGTAGGACAAGGGATGTTATTCTTTCTCTGTACTCAGCACTGGTCAAGCCACACCCTGAGTACTGTGTCCAGTTCTGGGCTCAATTCGAGAGAGATGTTGAGATACTGGAATGTGTGCAGAGAAGGGCAACAAAGCTGGTGAGGGGCCTGGAGCAAAGCCCTGTGAGGAGCGGCTGAGGGAGCTGGGGGTGTTTAGCCTGGAGAAGGCTCAGGGGTGACCTCATTGCTGTATACAACTGCCTGAAGGGATGCTGTAGCCAGGTGGGGGTTGGTGGTCTCTTCTGCCAGGCAACCAGCAAGAGAACAAGAGGACACGGTCTCAAGTTGTGCCAAGGGAGGAAGTTCTTCCCAGAGAGGATGATTTGCCATTGGAATGGCCTACCCAGGGAGGTGGTGGAGTCACCGTCCCTGGAGGTGTTGAAGAAAAGACTGGATGAGGCACTCAGTGCCATGGTCTATTTGATTGGCTAGCTCTGGGTGCTAGGTTGGATTGGATGATCTTGGAGGTCTCTTCCAACCTGGTTGATTCTATGATTCTGTGAAATGTCTTATTTCTCTCAGAGAGTGATTATTTAGAAGTTAAGCCAATAAAATTAGGATATAATTACTCAAAGTTCAAGTCTTATGGGAAATGGTGTTGGCTGAATTTCTAGAGAGGAAAGTCCAGAGCCTAACATAGTTTGAGACAGACGGAGGTATTTCATCTCTTCTGGGCAACTGCCTCAGGCTTTCTTTACATGCACATGGATATTGTGGTATTATATTGGTACCCTAATCTGATCTTGACTCTTAGTATGGGATTAGTGCTGGAATGGACCATACTGTGGTGAAATGAAGGCTGAGAAGGTAAATGGTACCATGGATATGAAGGTGCAGTAGTCAAATACTGGGTTTTCAAACAGTGTGGATTAAAGTGAGAGCAATGAGGGTTGACCGTTGTCTTTATCAAGTGGTTGTGATATGAGGATGGATTGTAAAGGTGTTTTTCCCTATTCAGGGCGACTCAACACCTCCTCTAGAAAAGCAGAATGTTCTTGGCCATGGACCAGCTTGGACTGAAGATCAAACATTCCTTCTTAAGTCTTTTGTACCTCTGTGTGTGTGACTGTGGTATTCTTGCCTCATGATAGTGTCTCCTGAGGCTCTGTCTCCCATGGATTTGCAGCCTGAAATACTGGTTCCTTGCTGGTTTTCTTCAGAAAGGTGTAAAGCCAGAAATGCAACTGGCAATTATATCGTAATCTTGTGTGTTTAAAAATATTAAAGTACAACAAGATCTTTTATTTATCCAGTTGGCCAAATTATTCCTTGGCATAATTATTTATTTGATGATTGAATTTCATGTGACAGTTTCATGTAGAAGGGGTTACTAATTATCTCTAAACATTAAGAGGGCTATCACAAAGTATGACATTAGCAGAGATTTAGAGGCTGGAACTAGATGACCTTTAAGATCCCTTTCAATCCAAGCCATGCTGACAGGACCTTGTTTTACTGGTAAAAAAATCTTTTTTATTCCAGGAGCTTGTATTGAGAGTTGCTGAAATCATTGAAGATTCAATTGTTTAGCCTGGAGAAGAGGAGGCTCAGAGCTGACCTCATTGCTGTCTACAACTACCTGAAGGGAGGCTGTAGCCAGGTGGGGGTTGGTCTCTTCTCCCAGACAACCAGCAACAGAACAAGGGGACACAGTCTCAAGTTGTGCCGGGGGAAGTATAGGCTGGATGTTAGGAGGAAGTTCTTGACAGAGAGAGTGATTTGCCATTGGAATGAGTCGCTGTCCCTGGAGGTGTTCAAGAAAAGACTGGATGAGGCACTTAGTGCTATGGTCTAGTTGACCGGATAGGGCTGGGTGCTGGGTTGGACTGGATGATCTTGGAGTTCTCTTCCAACCTGGTTTATTTTATTCTAGTCAACTCCTATTTTACTCTACTCTTTTCAATTTATTGGTTATTCTGAAAATATCTTCACAGCAAAGGATGTTCACAAATATTTCTGTGACTTAAAACCTGAATTTACTGGTGGTGTTTTAATCTCCCTGGTAATTTTGCACAGCACAGAAAGATATAAAGAATAAAAATGCCTCTGAAATATCCAGAGAACAAAAAGAAATTCCAACCAGCAAAACACTGCACAGAAACATTTGCAATAGCTTGTGGTCAAAATATCTGGAGACTAAATTTCAAACTGACCAGAAAAACACTCCTTTGGGCATAATTCTTTTCTGTATATGACAGCACTAATCTTCCTCTAGTCCTGTGTGAAGACAAACAGTCCTGTAGAAGGTTGTGGCTCAGAACAGGTACGAAACCAACCAGTTTATTCTGAGAACAAGTGAGCAAGGCTCGCACACTGCACAACTGCAGTACTTAAGCAAGCTGCTTTGCAAGCCTGTGCAGCATGTGGCTCATATCACGTCCCAATTCTCTCAAAGCAAAAATAAAATGTTATCAAAAGATCCTGTCCTAAGCCATAGGCTAAATCTTTGTGGAGCTAGGGAGACATAAGCTAGCTTACTGTTATTGCTGCTACATTTTAACAGGAAAAAAAAACACAAGAAGCAGAGTTAGGGTCTCTCTATCTTTCATGTCTTGCATCTCAGGAGGATACAGGTAAAGCCGTGTGACAAGTAAGAGAATTTCCAAAGTCTGTTTTGTAAATGTGAATAGACTTGACAGATATGAGCAAAAAGACTTCCCCCCCACCCCAGATAGCCATCTATAATAGAGATCCTTTCTTATTTACCAGCTCTTATTGGTGAAAACAAAGTGGGAGTTTTGAAGGCAAATAAACGTTTAATAAATATTAGGAGTTTCTTCCCATAAAAGCCATCAGGCTTACCCTCAGTACATCAGTATCTGTGGTCTTTTTTTTTATCTATATAAATATATGAACTATTTCCAGAAAGACTGTAAAGTGTTTGCAGTACTGAGGAGAGCATGAAATGAGCACTGATGGAGGTAGCTGGAGAGGTTGCACAGGCAAAGCTTTAACTGTGATACCGCTTCTATAACTTAAAGACAGAACAGGGTCTTGAGGACAATGGCTTTGTAATAAGAGTGGAAGCAAAAATCTTAACTTCCATTAAGTCTGAACATCCAGATATGATGTCATATAGTGAGGAGAAAAAGTTAAGGTAATTTCTGTAGTGTGAGGACTGTCCTGGGAAAGTGTAGGTCTTGGAAAGACTTTTGGGTCATATCAGATCACCAGCTGAACATGAGGTACGGACACTTTTGATGAAATGCTGATGCAGACTTGTAAATGCAAATACTGATATCTCAGTGGGAAGCTAGAAGTGTCTGCTATGTCTGAACTTGAATGTTGCAGCACCCACAACAACAATATGTCCAGCTCTGTACTTCAGAAATGATTGAGAAATTGGCAGGTGTGCAGAGAAGAGAACAGAAACTTTGGACATCCATGAAACATGCCTTATTGTGGAAAATTCATGGAGCACAGTCTGATTAGCTTACTGGGGGCTTAGTGGATGATTTTGAGGGTTTGAGTACACACTTGGAGAGCAGAAACACAATGATATGTTATTTTTCAGTTTGACTGACAAAGTTATACCAGATTAAATGGCTGACACTTGAAGCAAGGTCTAATCGCACTAGGAAAATGGCAACTAAAGCCAAAGTAACATTAAGAGACTTCTTGATGTGGACGGGCAAAATTTCAGGTCAATAATAGGAGATGGTCTAAAAGATCTGTGCTCTAGTAAGTGGTCTTGGGCTATCTTTGACATGCAGATCTCTGAGGATTTCCCAAGGTGACACACTTTTGTACAGTGTATTTAAACCCCTTTTCTAACAACAAGTTTTGTACTTTCTATGGACATAGTTCTCCAATGTCCATGGATCACAGACTGAAAAACTACAGTTCTATCTTAAACCAGAGGCTTAGAGCAGGAATTAGCAAAACAAAGCCTATGGTCTGTGAGGTACAAATGGTCAAACTAAGTGATTGCTGTGCTCTAGCTTTGTGACCTAGGAATCTCAGTCCAAAATGTAGCTACATTTAAAGGACATTGATGTGCTGGCCCTCACTCAACTATTGCTCCCTGTTGTGTGAAACAGGTACAGAAGATGACTAATGGGTTTAAACATATTGCTTATGAGTTTTACAACACTGGCACCTGAAGCCAAATGCCTTCTGCTACTGCTCTAGTTCAGTGGTTATCATTGTTTCTGTTTTTTTTTTCTGTCATATTTACACAGGAAAATGAGGCAGAAAGGTGCCTTAACAGGCTTTTTATTCTTTTAAAACATTCTGGATACTGAGAGTTGAGTGGGCAGTGGCTTGCAGTGCTAACGGATCTGCTCTGCACAGGCACTTGTTCTCACCTTCTTTCCGTCCTCTTCTGGCAAAAGCATGATGAGAATTGGGCAGTCAGCCCAGAGGAAATTAATTAGGATTTTTTTTTTATTGGTGGTGGGTTTTTTTTGTTTTTTTTTTTTTTTTTTGTTTTGTTTTGTTTTGTTTTGTTTGGTTGATTGGTGGTTGTTTTTTTTTTTTTTCCTCCTTGTACTGTGTGTTTTTCTAGCAGGATTGGTTCCCTGAGCAATTTCTCTGTGGGGGATATATAAATATTTGCCTACTTGATTTGGTGCAGAATAGAGGGCAATTTCAGGATGGGATTGGGCATTTGGGGAATTTAGTGATGCATAAATAAAAAACCCACATCAAAACTGCACCCAGCTATTACTATTCTCTGCAGTTTAAACTCTTACTTATCACTTTCCTTATATGGTTGTACTCACTTGACTTTATTCCCTGGATATTGGGAAATTCCTTGCTGGTATTTCTACAGATTTCATGTGTGTGTAGTCAGATACCATTTGTAAGGTTTAAACTGTTTAAACTAAGTAACTAATTATTTCCTTTCATCTTGGGTTTGCCAGCTTTCACATCCAGCTCCTAAGCTGTGCCTCCTCAGTCAGTTAAACTCATTTTGATGAATTGGATTGACACAGATACTCATTTACCTCCATTTTTATTCCTGCTTCCTTTTAGCAAACAATTATGGAACAGCAATAGCTTCCCACTGGGCAGACAAATTCCTTCTGTCTTACTTTAATACAGGCATGATTTTTTTCCAGTGACGAATGCAGTAGAACCAAATAGGATGAATCTACGATTTGTTCCAGCTGCTTTTGAAGAGAAATTATTAAAACAGCAGCAACAAAGTGGAAAGAAATTTCCCTGTTTTTTTCCTGAATGCCAGCAAGCACACTATCATTGAAAGTAAGCAGCAAAACACATTTTGAGCCTCAAGAACCAAATGTGTATATAAGCAATAAGAGGCTAAATGAATAATAGAGCAGAACAGCATGACACCATATCACAGTCCTCAACGAGTAAGTAGCACAGTTCAACCTCAAAAGCTACTGAGTAAGACGAAAATGTCTCTTTAACAGTATTAGGGGACAATTTATTATGTGTATCCTTCGAGTGCGGCACAATGTCACTGCAGGCCCATTGCATTTGCATTATTTCCAGACAACGGCAGCAGCAGAAAAGGACACTGATTTATTTCAGAGCAGGCACAGGTGATTTTTATGTCTGTTGGGACTCAGCCAGATATAGCTTAACCCATTCAAGTCTTTTCTGCTTATATGAAGAGGTATCTTTATGTAACATCCCTATCATCCAGCTCAGGTTTAATTTAAGTTACTCAAGGAAAAGATGGAGGGGTTTAAAGTCTTTTGCTTTTTAGACAGCTACTAAAGCTTTGTTCAACTTAGTGAAAATGAGCTTAATCTGTTTAAAATAATTCTGAAAGCCACTTTCACTACACAGCTTTTAACACAGTGTGTGATTTCCACACCCTGCAGTAGCCAAAACGGAATGATCTCCTGATAGCGGTATTCTCTATAGCATGTAAGCTAATTTGTCAGGCTCAAAAGATAACATACAAGAAAAGAAGAAAAAGGCACTGTTGCTGTCATAATCCAGTCAAAGCATGCAAGCCCTGTTTCTGCTAAATTGAAGAGCCCCAAGGACTGCACACATCACAGTTTTCCAGTACTATAGAAGAGGGAAATCTGGCATCTTGCTGGAAGCGCCACCCTACAGAGAGATGCAAGATGGGTTGGAACAAAATGCGACCACTAATAGAGATTAGACATGAAGTAGAGGTGTTAATCTAAAGCAATTATGACTGCCTTCTGATAGTCCATCGATTTTATTACTCCTGTATATCAGTTAAGCACCATATTTTTTTTCCCCCTCTCTGAACAGCTGCCTGGTGTCATCTGGACATGTGGCTGTAATTTTGCTGATGACTGAAAGAGATGCAGGAAGCCAAAGCATGAACTGATGTCCTGCGCAAATGTGACTCCTGTGTAACTGGAGTGATGTATACACTGTGCTCAGTAATAGAGCTGGAAAATGGTGGGTTCTTTCCCAAGAACGATTCACAGCATTTGTTTCATTCCAAACAGGACTAAAAATTGAGTATTTTGAAATTTGATCAGAGGAATTTTGTGAAATTTTCCTTTGAGGCCAATTAAAACACTTCCTGTCTGTTTTTTGTTGTTGTTGTTGTTTGCAAAGGGGGCATTATGAGTCTGATTGAAGGCATCAGATCAGGACAAAGGAAAACTACCTACATGCTATAGATTCTTAAGTAAAAAATGGAGATGTGTTGTTCCAGAGCACTGAGAGAAGACAGGTCAATATTTTTGAAACAGGTACTTTAGAAGTCTACTAAAATAAGGGTCTGGTAAATGAGTCCAGTTTTGCAAAGACTTTTTCTTTTCACTACACTCAGAGTATCTTCTGGAACATTGCTCTGCTGGAATTACCTCTGATCTGTCCTTCTCTGCTCTATGGTCCCTTTGTATGTCTCTCTGCTTCAGGAAGGAAGACTTTGGTCAGTGCACAAATATGTGAGTTCAGTGAATGCAACGAGTGTAGATGTAGGTTTGGATTTTTATTTTTATCTTGATGTTAGTCAGCATGTTTTGATGCCTGTGATGAGTCAGAGCTACCTGTAGGAGTAGAGAACATGCCCTTGTTCACTACCTCTAGCAAAAGCAGTCACGCGTGGCAGCCTCTGAAACAAATCACCTTAGTGCCTGTGGACTTGCTAGGAAATGATTCTTGCACTGTGTCCTCAGCATGAATTGCTGCCTTTATCTTCTTACAAGACCCAAATAGGGGTCAATGGCAGTTGCACATTACAGAAGCGGTGTGTTGTAATAAGTCCAGCTTTATCACTATCCTACTGAGCAGTATGTGGCATTTTCCTGTGGCCTATTCCTCACCTCAGCATCATAACTTGTTCTTTTTTAAAGCATTTTGAAAGCTTTTAATAACATACACTACTTGCATGGCAGGGGGTGTTATTACAGCTCTGTGATTTTGATAGCACTCAATAGACTCAAGGGGAGTCTGGGTGTTGATGGGTCAGGCACTGTGTTAATTACCAGAAAGACTTGATCCCTTCTTTAAGGAGTTTACAATAAGAAAGAGAGCAAGCCCAGCAAAAAAGCAATGACTAAAATGAGTGAAATAGAGGAGAAAATGGTCCTGGGACACTTATGCTCTCATAAGTTAACAATCTGCAGAACCTCTGCTAAGTTTAGTTTGGTTTCTTTCTAGTCCAGCAGGCTGTCAGATCTCTTAGCTATAAATCACATATTATGAATAGAAATTACCTGGTCTTATGTTGAATTATAACAGACATCTGCTCTCTACAGAGATGTTAAAAAAGAGCAGCTGAGGCCTGTATAACAAAACAAACTAACAAACAAAAAATAATTGAGTTCTGGAAAAAAAAAATCATGCTACTTCTGAAAGAAAATAATAATGTTATTAAACATAATTCAGCAAGGTGATGAATCAGGTGGGGAGAAGAAGAGACAGCTTTCAAAAAAAATAATATGATATTTTTCCTCCTTTTTCCTTGACTAACAGATGAAATCTCCTTTAAATACCTGGATACTACCTGAATATCCCTTTGCTGCTTATGCAGTTCAGACACAGCTGAGCTGAGTACTGAACTTAGTTCAGCAACAAAGTTCTTAGAGAAAATAGATTAAAATTAGAGTATGACTTAAACTACTTTACTATTTCATGTAACAATGAGTTACATGAAATAGACATGACTAATGCTGGTTAAATAGCTTGTTCAGTTTTTAAAGAAAAACATGTATTTTAAGGCTAATAGGCAGGAGAATGGTCATTCATGACTGCTGTGCCTACCACTCATTACAGCAGCACTGTGTTAACAAACATCATCATTAGATGTCCTCTGAAGAAATGATTGTTCCTGGTGAGAGTAGGGCAACCATCCAGCTGCTCATCAGAGCCTTCCAATCCATGACAAGGGGATACAAGCACCCATCAGCTGCGCTGTGCAGTCAGATGGGTTGTTTCACCTTTTAGCTGACACCAGAGACAACTTCATGTCAACCTGTGCATCTGGGAATTAGGTTAAATAGGCAGAGCTGCAAGTCCCATGAAGCAGACACAGATCTCTCTAGTCTGAGGTATCCACACTTCACAAGAAGTCTTTATGCTCTTGAAAAACACCATCTATAATGCTGGTTTAGTTTGATTTTTCTCTTCCTCTCTTGTAACCACAAATCTTGCTCTGCTGTCTTTCAATTTAAACCTTGCAGCTGCCAATAAACATGTGATCTGTGAATCACGATGTGCACATCTGACAAAGTGCCTCCTTGCATCAAGCTTCCTCTTGTATGTTGTCCTCTCTATTGCAGTTTTACTATTGGGAGTGGTGTCCTATCCATCTAGTACATACTTGTGAGGGAGAGAGGTAGGGCTTTAGGAGCTGAGCCACAAATTGGCCTTGAATGTCAGTTAAAAAAAGACAGAGTTAGAAGCAATGACACAGAAATACTTCAACTGACATCATCAAGAGCAATCGTGGCCTTAGTGACATGCATTTTATGTAACCAAAGTAAGAAAACAATGAAAAAGGATAAAACATATGCACCATATATAACATTAGATGATGTTAGCAGCTGAATTTGCACACGTGCATCTGTACAAGGCTGCAAAAGAAACAGCTTCCATTGTGCATCTTGCCCTTCCACCACATTATTTCCATTCCTCCTCTGTGTCACACTTACTGCCCTCGTCACGCACAAATTAGCTGTAATCTGGTTACAGCAGCCAAATGCCTTTTCTGAATAATGTAGCAGAAGTTTGGGTTCCCAACTGCTTTTTGTAAAAGCAAAACCATCACACATCCATAATTAACTCTAACTCATGCTTGGGGCAGGTTTGAAATAAGGCAAGTGATGGTATCAAGAAGCACCTTAATTCATTTTCTAGGAGCCATTAGGACATCCTTTTCAGAAATGGGTGAATAATGTAGGGCATGCAATGTTCTCATGAGCCTCCAACTGGTGTAGTTGGAATTATTTCTGTGTTCTTCATCTATACCTGAGTTTGCAGGCACTCTTTGCTTTGGTGAGCACTTGATTGGTTCAGTGGGAATGACTTCTGGATGATTTAGTTGATTCCACTGGCTAAGGGTGACATTCACCTTAACTCGGTGGCTCTGCTGTGAGATGGCCCAACTTAACAATGTATGGTGGATATCACTGTTCTAGAGCTCTGTCCTAACATTGCACAGTCCAAACCCCTGTTTTACAGAGTGCTTTTCTAAGAGCTATGCAATGACATCATTTTAAAAACAACCAACCAAGTGACCAGCTGACTCCCTCTGAAATTACAGGATCCCAATAAAGGAAACGTTGACATTCTAGGTGCCAGCTCCAAGTTATTTTGGAGAGGTTGTATGTGGAACAGGAAAGTTAATTCTTCAGCAGAAAAATAATGAACTAGGAGACAACTAAGAGACTGGATAATGAAGTACCCACTTTCCTGGTCAACAGATGACTTGGGTTTTGCTCCTGGTACATAGAACAGAGATATATAATGCTCCTGTGTCATATATTTTCCCTTCTGCCCTCCCCGCTTCTCTTTTAACTCTTTTAAGATTCCTTACAGATGGACTGAGAAACAAGTGGTCACATCTGGGAACAGATGAAACATTTTGCTAGATCTTCTCTTGAGCTAGCAATAAACCCAGAAAAAAAAAATCCCTGTGAGTTGGGATGTGCCAAACTATTTCCATTTCCCTCACTTTCTCGGTCTTGCAGAACGTAATGAACTAGAACAATGTGACTTTTTTTGGGGTGTTATTTTCAAACTGCTTTTATTTCTCTTGAATTGCAGTGATTTCTCATTGTGAAATGTTCTTAAATTTTATTAGCAAAAACCACTTGGTACCAGAATAAATTTGCAGTGGAAGATGGTTTGAGGAAAAAAAAAATATATATATATATAACTTCTGTTATCACTTCAGAAGTGCTAAGCTAATGAGCCAAAAAATAATTGCACAGAGATAGTGGTCAGCCCAAAATGCTTTAAAATCAAGGAAGCTATAAAAAGTCCTTGCAGTAAGTCTACATGAAATAATATACACTCCCAACCTGTGTCACACAAATGAAGACACAAAGAACTTTCCTGTTCTTAAAGAAGATACTACCTTCATCCTTAAAACAGGACCCAGAGTAGTCTTTCCAAAATGTATTGTTCTTCAATATTATGTAATTCCAGTTATTATTGTTACTCATATAAGTGCCAGATCATGTTGGACCTGTGAGTTTTGGTCTTAAGGAAGACCTGCAGGCTTCAATCCCACAATTTAATTTCACATGGCATAACAAGAGTTAGTTTCCTGAATGGTTTTTCATGCCCTATCTTTTAATTTAGCTGAGTGCACTTTGTTCTTTTCCTTTCTCATGCACGTGTTCATTTCAATTTCCTTTCACACGAAAGGTGTTCCTTGCCCCTCTTTTGTCACCTCCCTTTCCTGAAAATACATTTCTCTTTACCAGCATTTGCAAATTAGCACAGTCAAAGGCCATTTTATTTTCATGACCACCTTTGTTTTGAGTGTTTCCAAGAGAGACGTTTTCTTCAAAGATTCTCATCTTGTATCTAAAACCTGTAGGCAAGACAAAGCCTTGCTAGCAGCTGCTGTATGTCTCCTCCACTCCTGTGACAGCTGTGGCTACTTCTGGCAGGACTTTTTTCCATTGCGTGTGAGACTCCCTAAAGGAAACTTGCCCTTTTCTCTGGGGAAAACCTGCTTATCGTGAGACTTAGCAGGAGTATCATATAGAATGACAATCGCTTCTAATTCCTACAAATAAAAACAGTTTAGAACTTTCCATATGGGTTTAATTTATTTAGTTGAAAAACATTGTTTTTGTCACTGTTTGGCAGTGTCTAGTGGTAGGATAAGGAACAAGAGGTACAAGCAGGAACACAGGAGATTCCACCTCAGTGTGAGAAGATATTTTATGGTGAGGATGATGGAACACTCAAACAGACTGCCCAGAGAGGTTGTGAAGTCTCCTCTGGAGACTTTCAAACCTGTCTGGATGTGTTCCTGTGCAGCCTGCCCTAGGTGACCCTGCACTGGCAATGGGGCCTGACTCTCTGATCTCTGGAGGTCACTTCCAACCCTTAACATTCTGTGATTCTGTGGTATACCATCCCACCTGCTCTTCAGAGATTAATTCCTTTGGGTTTGCTGTGGATCTCAAAAGCAAATAGTGGCAGTGGTTTATGTGGTTTTGTTTTGTTTGTTTTTAAGGAGAAGAGAGGCCACCCCTGCTTTGTGGATTTTAGAACAATAAAGAAATTTGACAGCCTGAGTTTCATACAAGACCAATACTGAAAAGTTTTTTGAATGCACACTTGTGGCTATGCAAGTTGTGTCATATCCCAAACAAAGGATTTTTGATCTACATCCTTTTGAAAACTCAACAACTTGTCCAAATCAGAACTCTATGGCCAACTGAGACAAATTATATTCATTTCATTTGCGTCCAATAATGCAGGGACTGAGTTCCCATGGTCAGCATAGGAAGCTTAGTTCACAGGAAATGATGCAAACCCCACATTTTTGCCACCTGAGTGAACTCCTGAGGTGACCTTCAGTAACTACACTCCAATCTTATTTAAAACTGTTGTTAGAATACCAGTTTCCTTGACAATGATAATCAGCAGGGAAATGCCACCACAAATGTATTCCAGAGGAAAGAGCGAGTTGAGTGAAATGTGATCAGTGTTGGCTGAATTCAGACTTATGAAACTTTTGCCTTTGGATGTTGGATCAGATAATAGCACATAGATAGCCAAGCCATACTGCCTAGGATAAATCCTTCAGTAACAGGTACATTAAAAATGCAATAGGCAGATTAGATGGATTTATTCAGCTATTTCAGATAGTAATAAAAAGTAGAGATGAGTGGCTAAGGAACAGTTGAGGCAAGAGGCCATGTGGACACTGAATAACCTTGAACACTGTGCCTTCATCTGTGGAGAACAGCATTGAGAAGACTTGTCAGATTGAGTCCAGACCTGGCTTTTTCCTGAGTTTCAATGAGACAAGTGATTGAACGACTTGGGCATCATTTCAGTCTTTTTGTGTTTCAGTCTGAACATCACTAAAACCTCCGGTTTAGTTGCAAGCTCTGTGGAAAGCAGCTTCATTTGCTCAGAATGCAGGTTGCCTAGGTTTTGAGCCCAAGAGTTGCTCCTAGTTGTGACTCTAGTTCATTGAAAAACAGGGGAAGAGAAGAGAAATGCTAAAAAATGATGTAGTCATAAATATTTAAATACCTTTATTTTAATATTATTTCCCAAACTCCAGTGGCAGCAGTCCCAGGCACCTCTTCATCTCTCTCTCTCTTCTGCATAGGTCTCCATGGCAAAGCAAATGTTTTGAGTAGCCAAGGTGAGGTAACACAGATCCACTACCCTCAACTCCCCATCAGCCTGCAGCTAAATAATGTCCTCCAAGTGTTTCAGAAAGCCATCTCTGTGCTGGGCTTGTTTACAGCTTCTTTAGCTTGATCAGCAGAGTCTCACAGAGAAGAGGCTGGCTTTAGATTTTGGCAACTTCGGTAATGTTCTCTGTTTCCCCCCTCCTCTTTTGCAGCTTTCTGCGGTGTTTACCAGAAAAGATGCAGATGGGGGTTGGTTGCTGTTCCTCACATTAAACTGTAGTGGTTCAAAGGAAGAACTGTAACTTGGTTTTGCTTGTTTAGGTACAGCATAGATAGTAGAATCTGTAGATGCAGACAGCTGTAAGGCAGAATTAATGCTGATGGCAAAAATGAAACGTTTGTGGTTCTATGACCCATTTTTCAGCCCACTCTAATGTAAGACTTTTCTGAGAAAAATAATAGGACTAGAAAGGATTGTAGGGGACCTCCATTGACTAATCATTCCAGGGTTTGTGCTGATACTCGTTTCACATTGTTGTTTTCCTCTAAGGTTTACTGTGGGCTCAGAGTGCAGTTCAATTATTTTAATAAGTTGCTGCACCTTTGCCCAAGGTTGTGATTGAATATGTGAGCAGTTACTGTGGTTCAGCTGACACTTGGAAACTTATTACACTGAGCTAGCTTGATTTTGAATTTGCACCTTGGGGGCCTATTTTTTTTGGTGCCAAACAGAATCAAAAGCTCTAGATTTCACTCAAGTGAAGAAAACCCAAGCCTACAGAAATTCCATCACTAAAAGAATTGACAATAGGTAGTGAGTATAAAAGCTTTCAGCATCTGAGAGGGTTTTATTGTAAGTGTTGAGAAATCATGTCTGAGTTCTAAGCTCAATTAGGAGATAACAAATGTTACTGGAGTTTTGTGTCATACATTTCATATCATTCACACCTATGCCGTGTTGACTCTACCAAAGACAGTCTGAATGATTTCTTTGGTGCACTAAAATGCTTGCGGGGAGACCAAAATGTACAAGGAGAGTATGTGTTCAAGGTGTGCAGCAGTTTGTGGAGCACCTCTGGTGCCTATTCTGATCTGGTCTGACTGTTTATAATGCACTTTTGAGCACTTTCCCTGACTGCATGACAAGGCATGATCCTTCTGATGACTGTTTGTGAGGAGGGTCCCAGGTCTTGTGACACAGCTCCGCTGATGAAAGATTCAGACCTAAATACCCATGCTGCATCCTGAGGAAACATGGCTGCTGGAAATGAGGCATCTTTCAGAGACTAAATGTGTTTTTCTTCCAGCAGTGACACCTTTGAAATGATCACTCTTTCATGAAAATGCATGGTCATTACTGCTGTAGTCTGTGTAAGGAGCAACTTTCAACAACATGTAGAGAAAGAAAAGTACAAATCCAGGATGATGCCTGCCAAGTCAAGAGCTGTAACAGTCTCAGAAGTCTCTGGTTTAGCTAAGGAAGTGTGAAGAAATCCACTGTGGCTGTTTTAGCTATAGCTATAAGTATTTTCAGAAACTTCACTGTAATTATTTATGGCTACCAATTACTCTTTAAAAATAATTAAAACAAAGAAAGTAATTACATGTGTTAACATTTTGATGCCGGATATTCATTATTAGAATAGGCCATACAGATATTTAAGACGTAAGGGTTAGACTTGTGAGGGTGGGAGTTTTCAGCTAGGCTAGAATAGACAAGATCCCTCCCCCCAGGCAGTCTGGGGTGCCTGCAACATCCTTTGGCTCCTTCTCCCCATCAATCTGCCCCTGAGAGACAAACTTTTCCCTTCCCCCAAAGCACTTTTAATCTGAAAAGCAAGTGGATGAAATAGGAGTGGAATGTTGAGGGCACATGAATTAATAGTGGCAAGGGCATGTTTTCACATATGCTAACCCATGTGTACAAATCATAGGAGTAATAAGTCAATCAGCTTGCATAGTTGTATGAAAGGTTTTAGAGGAATCATGGCTGAACTGGAGGAAATCTTGAAGATAGGGCATGAAGGTAGAGGTTGTATAAGGAGTTCACATTCCAGCACTTCTTGCAGCATCCATTACTAGAGTTCTGGCTTGCCTAAAAATGTTAAAAATAAAATAGTGCTGCCTGGTACAGCATGGGGTGCAGTGAAAGATTAATTATGCTGTTCTAGATTTAATTTTGGTGCCCTTACACACCCTGACCTCATGTAAAAGTGGACTCTTACTGTATACAAGGCAAATGTGGTTTTTTTTAAAGCTTGATGTGCTTTTGATCTTTTATGCAACCCAGTGCTTAAAGCAGGTAATGTGAAAAATTCATTTAGATTCTGTAAAAGCCACTTGCTGCACTTGAGAAAAATAGCATCACATCACATCATGATGTGAAGGTAACTGGAGCAGGAAACTGTTTGGAAGGGGCTGCCACATTTTTTTGATGATTTGGAGTAAATATGAAGTTGTATCAGATTACCAGCTAAAGCGAATCAGCAGAGCTCCTGTGATGTTGTGAAAGCCTACCTGATTTCAGTGAGGATTTGTCCATTTGTGTTCACAGGATTCATTAGATGCCAACATCTGATGGGTAACAATAAAGAAAAAACAAACCATGAGAGATTTGACAACAATAGCTGAGGGGACACTAATGTTGGCAGGATATAACTCAGCATTTAGGAAATATTCTCCCAAACCAGAAAAAAAATCACAAGGCAGAAAGGCTGGAAAAAAAAAAATCTCAGGCTGTATTTACAGGCTCTTTTAATCCAGTGCCATTTCATTACATTGCCAAAATTAATCACTGTTTTCAGCTCCTGTTTTGGCTTCTTATTTGCTGCTAACTTGATCTCCTTGGTGAGATCTTATTGCTCCCAACGACGATGCTTTTTTACCATAATGCCTGATAAAGATTTCAAAGGAATGAATAATGTAGGGACGCAGCAAATAGGAAGGTAGGGGTCACATGTGACTGTTAAATGCAACACCTATGCCACCAAGTACATAGTGCCCCTGCAGCCTCAGATCCTTATGTATGAAAAATATTCTGATAGGTGTTGTTAGCTACCAAGAATGGGAAGCACAGATGTAATGGCTAAGCTATGCTCCTTATCAAAATAGAGATCTGAAAAAGGGAGCGGTCTGCCCACAAGCCCTCCTACAAATACAGTAACCCCAGCACTGCCAACCTGGCACTTTGTTGGAACCCAGCCATTCCCTGCTTTGCCACCTATAGGTGACGTGGAGTTGGTTTTGGTATGAGAAAACCTGGCCCATCATGGCACGTGGAGAGAACTGAGACAGCTCTGTTTCATTCAGAACCTGGACTTGATATTGTCTAGGCATCTGAGTTGATGTATAACTACAAAATGCTCTCTACTGTGCTGAACCTCTTCTCTCTTTATTTTGGTCCTCCTTTGCTGTTTTGAAAGGATAGGAACTGTGTTTTACTCTGTGGATATGGTGTTTAGGGCAACAGGGCCCTGAGCCTAGCAGGATCCTTTGAGCTGCATGCTTCTTAAAAGATCTCTCTAATAATATGCTGGCATGTAACAACAGCAAACACCTAAACGCCGCTCCCTCCTTGGTGTTTGGAAGGTCAGACTAAGCCCAGCTCATTTTAAAAACAAACAAAACCAAACACCCTCCCTGAAATTCGTAAGAATTCAAAATGCTTTCAAGTCAATTAGAAATAGACTGCACATGAGGAAGTTGTGCTGGTTGCTTCTTCATGTCTTGGCTAGATTTATCAGACTGGTAAGAAAAGTGCTCGCATAAGAAGCAAGAGTTGTAATGAATGAAAGCCATATGTCTGAATCCTTCAGAAAATATCCTCCAGTGCATCAATGAGAAAGTGGGAGTTAACTTGGCTCAGAGAGGGAGCCTGTTCTGATATCATAAAAGATGGCTAATGATATTTAATCACTTTCTTTCCCCATGTCAGCACTTCTCCCACAAGAACTTCATTGCCTCTGATTAGCAGCAACCCATTGTAATCGGCTAGTGATGATGAGCCCCTTTGCACGAATAGGTGCAGCTACAAATTGGCAGTAAGGTTGTTACTATTCCTTGTCTGTAGCACAATAAGGACTATATGTATGATTGAGTTTAGGGTATTGTTGTGATAGGTGCTAGAAAGGTAATGTAATAAAAGATTTTCTCCGTCCTGAAGGACAAACTTAGTAAGAAAATGCAAACAGGACTGTTATTTCAGTATTTGAGAAGAAACAGAAGGTAGGCAGGTAGGTTTCTGAAGCTTCAGATATGGCCATCATTGCATCCTCTCCACAGTCAGCTTGCAGATTGTTCTTCTGCAGGTGCTTTGAGATCCTTCAAATGCAGTCTATGGAAGATGGCCAGTGAAAATCATCATATTGGGAGTTTTAAAGGAAGAGCACAAGCTGAGAGAGTGTTACAGTGTGAGCCACCTGATAGCAATCTTAGAAGACACATTTTGGAGTGATAAGTACCAGCAATCAGGTCTTGCAAGGGCATATGATGGTTGTGTAATAATTTCCCGTTTGTCATACAGGGTTACATGCTTTCATAAGGTGTGGAGTTGCTTTATACACAGCAACCACATAGCCCCGGGCACCTGATCCTGAGTCAAATTGCTGCACAGTAGAATACAGTGATCTCTGAACAGACAAATATTCCACTTCTGTTACCATGTGATGATCTTTTTTATTGTTATGTATCTTAGATCTCAGAAGGCTCATGGAGACGCACATTTTCCTCTTTCACCCTGCAAGTGAAGTCAAACAGCTATGGGAAAATCTGTGTGCACCAGAGCTGGACTTTTCACTGTTCTGTGGACTGTACATGGAAGATGGTGGTTCAAAGACAGAGGTTACAAGGGAGAAATATGAAACAGTTGTGAAAGAACATGGAAACTAATACCAGAGATGTTTGGAAATAATCATTTAAGTAAACATTTCCACGAACAGCAGACAAATGAAGAACCTTTCTGACTGGGACATGATACTTCTCTCCTTCTTGTTTGACCTGGAAGAGACAACAGAGGTTGCAGATGGTCCAGACCTGCGTGGGTGACCGAGCAATTTAAAGTTCTTTAAAGAACAAATTGAAATAAATGCCATGTCCCTCTGATGCTGGTGGGTTAGAAAAGTGATTTTCCAGGCTATGTGCAACCTCGAAACATGTTTTATATAGCCCTCTTGTAACAGGTTGTTTCCATTAAGAGCTTTATGCTACTATCAGACATGGGTGAATCTGAACAAGGTGCATTCAAAAAGTTCACACAAGGCTTGTTTACCTGAGAAAGGATAAGGCAAAACTCTGTAAAAAGTATGTGAAGCTGTTTCCAGTTATCTTGGAAGACTTGATCTAATTCAAGAACGGGGATCAGGGATGACATTTGGGCAGGAGGGTTTGCCCAAGTCAGTGGCTCACATGGACAGCTGATTCAGCCTTAGGATTATCCTTCTTCATAGCGAGAACTTCTGAGTAGCTCCTGGTGGCAGAACAAGACCTGTGATCTTCTTGCACTATTTCTACTCAATGCAGAAGCCTCCACTGCTGTTACTACTTTCCTGAACTCCTCTGCCTCACCAATGCAGTTGCCATTTCTCCACTCTGTGACGCTACAACTTTCTCTTTGAGGCCAGGATGTTGAAATTCTGCAAGAGGTAAGACTCTCACATACTGTTTCAGTCTTTTTGACGATTTCTACCTTTCTGGACAGAGAAAAAAGCTTGAAAATATTACTTAAATCCTAAACTTCAACTATAAATAATGAGATAAAAGGCTCTTAAATGTTTTTGGAGTTGAGAGAGTTGTCATTTTGAGCTGACAATGTAGAGCACTAAGTTGCTGGTGTAATGGACCTGCCAACTGAAATTCTTAGAAGCTATAGTTGTGGCTAACAAGGTTGAAATCAGCAGAAGTGCACCAACTTACACCCACTGTTATATACCAGCTGGCTTACTGGTGTCACCTCCTGACAATTTGCTGTTGTGCCTGTGACTACTCAGGCATGAAGAACAAATAAATTATAAAACCATTGCACCCCTCAGCTTTGAAAGAGTGGAGTAAATACTGGACATTCCATCATTTTGAGATCCATCTGGGCTGAAATCCTAACTTTATTGAGCTCTGTGGTAAAACTCTTCGACTTCAGTGGATTTTATTCTTAGACTCTTACTGTGTCTGTTCCTGAATTGTCCAATATGGCCCTGCAGGTCACACCTTCACAATGCTGTCCTCCCACAGCAATGTTTGTCTTGTCTGTTTACATTGTAATTTCTTTTCTAAAGGCTACAGCTCTTCTATATTTGTCTGTAGGCTCTCAGTTAGGCCTTGAATTAGTCTTGCAATGGTTAGCAGTGTCATCTTCAAGGTCCTTTCTAACATAAAAGTTATATGCAAAAAAAGGATGTTTGCTCATTTTATAATATAAAAGGTACATGCAAAACTTTTATGGCATTGAATAACTGTCATTGGATCTTAATTTGGATAAACATCCTAAGGTGGCACTTTCATCTGAGGTGAGTCTGAACTTAATAGAAGTAGCATCACATTTTTGAGAGGTTCATATTTGCATCTGTGAGCCTATCTGTGATCTTTAATCTTTTGAGTCTGCAAATTTCTTCTGGAGATTTTCCAGGAAAGTGAAATTACACCTCCCACTCTAAGCTTTACAGGAAAAATCTTGCTCCTGAGACTTTGGAGAGAAGGTCTATCCAAATCTCACAGAACTTGTGCTGGATCTTACTCTGAAGGCAGATAAAAGTGTTGAAAGCTCAGTTAGATATGTCTGCACACACTTCCATCATACTTTTGATTAGAATGAGATATAACCTGAGAGTTTGGCCTGTCATAGCGTGTGGTTTCTAGTCTGGCAAGTCACACCTTTGTGCAGTGTAGACATATATCCCTACATGGATAACACCATTGCAGCTCAACGATGCTGAGTTCCCCTCTAGGCACAAGCTAATGAGGGTGAATCAGGGCTTCATGAAGACTTGAAATGTGCTAACAAACCTTTCCAGGCAATGGGCTACCACTTTGCAAATGGCTTCTATTTCTGGCTGTGCGCTGAGTGTATTTTCATCTGGTGCTGTGCACTCCACTCTGGGATTTCCATCTTGTGCTGAAACTTACTTCAGTTTGCAGAAAAGGTGTCTAGTATAAAGAAAATAGACTCTGTGAAAAGAACAGCAAATGCAATTGAGTTTATACAGTATTCAACTAAAGGTATTGTCAGTGCACAAGACCCGTAGTAAAAACAATTAAAACCATAGTAAAAACTCCACAACGGGAGAAAAAGAGAGCAAGAAGGAGCATGTCATCTACCACATCATGAAGTAAAACTCTGTATTAGCAGTGTAAACAACTGCTGCTCCATTTATTTTCTGTGTATTTGTGAATGCATTTCTGTGTACTTCCTGCTATGTTTAACTATTCCTGTGTGCCTGTCAAGGGAAGGAGCCGGCACGGAATGCTAGTTGTCTTAGACATATAATAAAGATTACAAGAGGAAATAAATAAATACCTCAGACTTTGCCAAGCCAAAGTCTGAAATGGTGCAGTTCATTCTGTGATGAGAGTTGCGCTTTGCATCAAATTGATCTTTCACAGCCACCTATCCCCAAAGAAGTCAAGATAGTTTACCAAGATATGCTTCTCTTTCATTAGCTTGAAACATCTAAATATATAAAGGCCTAATGTCAACTCATTAAACAAAAGGGTGCTTATTTCTACAGTCACTGCTCTGTGCAAATTGAATGAAAATAATGTCAGTAGCTCAGCTTTCATCAGAGAGGAAGACTTTGCAGACTCATAGAGAAGTTTGACAATACTAAAGATCTGGTAGAGAACAAAAAGCAGACAGAATTAAACTGCAAATGAAGGAGGCCTTGGTGTTCCTTTTGAGGACAATCCAGAAAAATCTGTCTGTCCATAACATGTACAGCATTGTAAAAATGTCTTGTAGTCTATCCGTCCTGGAAAGGGAGAAACAGAGAGACACTTTCCAATAAACAGCAATGTGATGATTCCAAGACAAGGGAAGTGCCCCAGTGATGATTACATTTGGCTTTTTTTCTCCTTAAAACTCGAGCATTATGAAGTCAGCCATAATCTTTTCATTTAATGGTTCAAAATGATTGTTCTCTCCTCATTAGCTGATGGCATGCTGCAAATTGCTTGAGCCCATTTGTACAGAGTAAGGGGATATGGGGTCTTCTCTCATCAATCATTCTGGCACACAGAAGTCATGTCTGCCTTGGAGCCAGTTGTGGTAAAGGAGGAGCCCAGAGATAATGAAGACAGCTGCTGCCCTGGACCAAGTAATTGGTCTCCAGCCCCCTGTCTAACACCCCATCCTTCAGAGAGCTGAGCTCTCCCTCCTACATGATGCACATCACTAATTGTGGAATGGTTTGTGTGTGTATCTCCTTTCTGCCTGTATTAATAAACATGTGCAGAAACATCGCTGCACCTCCAAGAGCAGAGCAAGTTCCTTGCTTCCTATACCTGCTCACTGAGTTCACCTACCCTAGAGATACATTAATATCTATAATCCTCAGGTTAAAAAAAAGAACCCAAAATAGACATACAGTCTCAGAAGTGGAGGAATCCAGAAGATGTCTATGTCATTATAGCAAATTTCCTTGTATCTAGGATGAAATATTCTAAATGAAATATCAGAAAAAAAAAAAAAAAACAACAGAACCACAACAAATCCAAATAAAATTTTATCAAATTTAAGAATAAAGCTCGAGAAATCACAAAATAACCTTCTGGGAGTAAAAGCTGAGAGCATCTCACCATTTTGCGTAAGGATGAGCATTCTTAGAATCATAGAATAGTCTTGGTCGGAAGACACCTCAAGGATCATCCAGCTGCAACCCCCTGCCATAGGCAGGGACATCTCCCACTAGAGCAGGCTGCTCAAGGCCTCTTCCAACCTGGCCATAAACACCTCCAGGAAGGAAGCATCCACAACTTCCCTGGGCAACCTGTTCCAGTGTCTCACCATCCTCACTGTAAAGAACTTCCTCCTAACATCCAGTCTAAATCTCCCCTCTTCCAGCTTAAACCCATTCCCTCTCATCCTGACATTACTAGACCTTGTCAATAGTCCCTCCCCAGCCTTCCTGTAGGCTCCCTTCAGATACTGCAAAGCCACTCTAAGGTCTCCTCGAAGCCTTCTCTTCTCCAGGCTGCAGAGCCCCAACTCTCTCAGCCTGTCCTCATAGCAGAGCTGCTGCAGCCCTCTGATCATCTTCGTGGCTCTCCTCTGGACCCGCTCCAGCAGTTCCATGTCCTTCTTGTGTTGGGGGCTCCAGAACTGCACACAGTACTCCAGGTGGGGTCTGACGAGAGCAGAGTAAAGGGGGAGAATCCCCTCCCTTGCCCTGCTGGCCATGCTTCTCTTGCTGCAGCCCAGCACACAGTTGCTGCCTGCGCTGCACTCACACTGCAGGCTCATGTTGAGCTTTTCATCAACCCAGACCCCCAGGTCCTTCTCCTCAGGGCTGCTCTCAGCCATTCACCACCCAGCCTTTATCTGTGCTTGGGACTGAGCTGACCCAGGTGTAGGACCTTACACTTGGCCTTGTTGAATGTCAGGAGGTTGGCCTGGGCCTACCTCTCCAGCCTGTCCAGGTCCCTCTGGGTGGCATCCCTGCCCTCCAGCAAGTCAGCTGCGCCACACAGCTTGGTGTCACCTGCAAACTTGCTGAGGCTGCCCTCGATTCCTCTGTCCATATCACTGACAAAGATGTTAAACAGCACTGGTCCCAGCACTGGCCCCTGAGGGTCCGTTCTTCAGTCAGTTCATTTTTTTTAAGGGTTTTGCCGCTTTCTGTTTATTTCCAAGGCATATTGTAACAACTGATTTGTTTTTACTGTCAGAGATGTTTTTTGAGAGTTAAAATCAATGTTGCATGTGGGCATATTTGAGGAAACCAGATTTAAAATGTGTACTTGTGCCAAGAGGTTACTGCACACATGTCCAACCAGGTAAAAAGCAGACTTCCATCTGACTTATCTGACCAACCCAATTCTTAGCCACGAAGCTCCAGCATCTCAGCAAACTGCTGCAGATTTCCTGGGATTACATTTTCTGCCAGGTGAGACTCTGGAAATTCCTTGGTGTGTGTATTTTCCGAGGCATAATTACAGACTATCAGATGTGCTTGCTCTACTCCCCTGCACACAGACATGCGTAACCGTGTAATGCAAATGTTGACCGTAACACCAATTGCATTGCTTTGCTTCATGCACATTTGCATTTCCTGGTAGCTGCAAAAAATGGAGTCCAACTTAGAAATCCGCTTCCAATCAGCACTCTTGCTATGGACCTTCCCCCTGCCTTCATTTTCATCAGCCATTTGAGAGGAGTTCACATGCTTCTCCAGATGTTGGTGGCTGGCCCCAGCACTGATTGGAACTCCTCATTTGCTTTCGTTATCTGATAGGTGACAAGTCTAAGCGGCTCACTCTGTGTGACTAAATCCACCACAGGAGCTCACAGAACCTGGCCTCTTGGAAGTGAAAGCTTCCTTTGGCCCCAGTTCAAGCTTTCCTGTCAGGACATTTTAAACACTCCCATCATAGGAGTTACTGCTCATATGGGAGCAGGTATGTTAACACGTTCTTGGACAGCTACCAAGCGATGGAACAGAGGTATTGATGGATCTGTGCTCAGGGTTTTTGAAAACAACAGGGGATGTTGAGCACATCTTACACCTCGCACACTTCATCTGTTTATACATGGAAGGTTACAGTATGATTTGATCACATTTATAATATGGGGAGCAGTTATTTGACAAATGGGCTTTTCAATTCACTATGCAAATGAGTGATGAGATTTGAAGCCTACATGTGGAAGGTAGTCAAATTTGAACTGAAAATGATGGACACCTTTTTCGCAGTGATGGTAATTCAACCATCACCAAATTATTTCCTAAGATTACTGTGAATTGTCCATCATTAGGAAGATTTTAATTAAAGTAGGAGATATGATCCAGTTTATTAAATCAATAAGCCTGTGCTTGGAGCACTGCTGTGGCTTCATAGGCTGCTTCAAAAACATTGCATAAAAGCTGATGTGGCAGCAGCTCTGTATTTCTTCTACCTAGAGGAAGACTCCTGGAAACTTTATAAGTGCCTTGCAGATTTAAAACAATTGTGAGCAGCTCTACTTCTCTGACTACACCCCAAACAGGAATTAGTCCACAGAAGGCCTGTGGTACAGATGGGATCTCCTCAGGTGACTGCAGGTAGAATCTTGTGTCCTTAAAATCTAAAATTCACCAATTTTTCAAAGCATACAGCCTAGAATTCTGTTACATTACTTTCTTCTGTTTTCTTCATGCATTTGGACATTACATGTCGGTTCTGCTGAGGAACAGGAACTTGTATAACTGGTAAAATGCAGGAGCTGGAGGTGTTTGTCAGCTTGCAAGACCGGGAACCTACTGGAAGATTATTTACTATATTTAGGTACATATTTTTTGTTTCTCCATGAATTACTGCATAACATGTCTCTACCTCCTAATAACATGATGTTCTTCATTTCTTGTAGCCCTAAAATAATCTATAATGATCTTTTGGTGTTTTAAACCTTGTTTTCTCCCTCGTGTGGTTAACCTTCTGTTTCTGTATTAAAAAGCTGGCACACTTTGGTTGAAAGAGTCCTGTTTAAATGAGATGAAATGCTGTTGTTGCACGAGTAGAGTAGTAAATGATAAACACAGGATCAGAGGATGTTAGGGGTTGGAAGGGACTCAAGGAGATCATCGAGTCCAACCCCCCTGCCAGAGCAGGACAATACTATCTAACACAGATCACAGAGGAACACATCCAGACAGGCCTTGAAAGTCTCCAGAGAAGGAGACCCCAGGACCTCCCTGGGGAGCCTATTCCAGTGCTCTGTGATCCTTACAGTAAAGAAGTTCCCCCTTGTGTTGAGGCAGAACCTCTTTTGCTGCAACTTACACCTGTTGGTCCTTGTCCTATCACAGGGAGTAAGTGAGAAGAGCCTGTCCCCCCCTCCTGGACAGCCTTCAGATACTTATAAACATAGAAGGAGACCCCACAACCTCTCTGGGGAGCCTATTCCAGTGCTCTGTGATCCTCACAGCAAAGAAGTTCTTTACAGTGTAGTCTGTATCAAGATATGTAATTTACTGAAAGGTGATTGTTTTAATAAACTCAGATAGTAAGTTAAGCCATTAGTAAGTGGAGCCATCCCATCTATGTAGCACCTCTAAAACAGGTGCTGCATAAACACAGAACAAAGAGGCCCATCCCTGCCCTTGAAAAATTGTGTTGTTTCAAGGAGATAGGTTAAAAGCAAGTATTAAACCAGCTTTTCCTTCATTCATTTAACTCTTTTGAAATGTACCAGAAGTCAGACAGAATTATAGACCAATCCACAAAATACCTGAAGGACCAGTTTGTCTCAGGAATCATCAGTCAGTCAGGACTATCTACTTATAGCTAGTTGACATTAAAAAAAAATAATGCAGATTAGGTGACTGAAATGACTGTAAAATGCCAAAATCACTGTCTGAGGTTTTAAAAAAAATGTTTTATTTCAAAGGGCATTGTTTCTATATGAAGACTGCTGAAGTCCTCTTTGTAGCCTGATTCAGGCTTATGACAGATGGGGTAAAAATTCTGTAGCTGAGTATTAATATATATTTGACATTTTTAGCAGTATTTCCCCACTTGCAGAGAAAGAGCGACAGGAAAAAGAGGCACTGGCAGGTTTAGGTTCACCTCCTCACTCCCCAATGGGGTTTCAGGCAGTAGGTGGGCTGACAGACTGAATGGAAAGCCTTGGAAGATCTGGATCCTCTTGGGTTGCCTCAGGTGATCAGGTTCCAGTGAGGTCTGGAGAGATGCATCAATCCTGCAGGAGATGAATTGGCACCTGTTTCATCTGGCTGCCACCTGCGGAACTCTCACTGCTGGAGGTTTGACATTAAAAGTGAAATAAGCTGATTTTTCCCTCGTAGAAGTTCAGAGCGTTCTTCAGGTTCCCATGGCAAACATATGCCACGCTGACATCAGCGCCAGAAGAGAGATGTCATGGATAATTTTAGAAGATAATTCAGAACCCGTTGTGAAACACAGGCATTTATAACAGAGACTGCCAGGAGAGGGGGAAAAACTTGTATCATCATGCTCTTTCCTCAGAAAGGGGAACTTGCCCAAGCACCACAATGGGGATGAGTCTGGCCAGTTGCCCTTGCTGTGGGGAGAGCAAGCCTGATGGCTGCAGCACACCATGATGATACCTTGGGGTTGTTTCTTCATGGTCTAGGCAGCAACAGGGAGCTACGAGTCACTTCCAGCTCCCAGCTTTCTCACACCCTGTGAGGCTGTGCCATTTTCAGAGCCCTCAAGGCCACGAATAGGGCTGCACAGGATAGTTTCTGGATCTGTATTTTAAAAATAGAAACAGTTTGCTATAGAGTTACAGAAATTATTTTCAAGTTGAAACATGACACATGTGGATTATTTTCAGCTGAATAAGAAAACAAAGAGATTTAGAGAAAATGGACACTTCTGAGTTCATCAGTTCAAAAGAAATGAAAATTAGAAAACCGAAAATAAAGGTGAAATTAAGGACATGGAATGAAATTGTGTTTCAGGTAGAACAAGCCACCGTGGTTGTACAACAACCCTCCTCTCAGTGATACACAGTTATTTGATTTTATGAAGCTATTACACAGGCAAATATGTTTGGGGTTAGTATTAGGCAACTGCACAAAATATTTAAGTTCAGCTTTTGAATTAATAGGTCCACAGTCTGCACAGTTCTGGTTGCAACTAACTGTTCTTTAGCACAGTTATCTGGGAGGACATACACCCAGACAAGAACCCTGCTCCTAAATAATTGTATGCATTTTTGGTGATCACCCAGCTCTTAACAAAATGACTCTCTTTCTTATGGGCTATGTTAAATCTTGCTGGATAATGTTTCTTATCCTGATATGTATCAGTCGCAATTAGTGTCTGCAGCAGGTAGGTGTTACTATGTCACTTGGAACAATAACAAAGAAAACAAAATCCATTTCCTCTTGAGTGAAGATTGCATCTTGGTATGGGAAGTGAGACTATCATATGCTTCAGAACACTCATCTTTTTTCACTAGGGAAGTATCCTAGGCACAGTCTAATGCATTCAGAAAGTTAGTTTCAAATCCGAGACATCTTTGTGCTTGGTACTGATATTAGAGTAGACCAATATCTGTTGATAGAAACTTGCTTTTCAAGTGAAAATACTGCAGAGGAGCAATTAACCAATGGGGGAAAGAAGCTGACCTGCTAGTTACCAAATTGAGACTAAAATTACAAGCCTCTGTGATAAACGTCTGTATTCTGTGCATTCTCCTGTATGTTTTATGCAGCTTGCAGGAATGCAACAGCTTCGTTGCTGTTGCAATGTAACATGCAGCAGGCATCATGCAAGACAATGAATTTGGGACACCTCTGATGTCTGGGTCAGGTAGTCCAACACTGGCTGTTTGACTTTTGTAGTCCTTCACAACTCATGCAGCCTTCCTTGCCATCTCCTAAGCCATGTGCTGCATCTTCTCCTCTCTGTTTCCACCTGTAAATTCAGTTACTGGTGTCTAATATCTCAGTGACTCCCTCAGGAGGAGCTGCATTGTGCTTTATTGTGTGTAAGCTGTCTGCTTCTGCCTGTTGCCTCTGAGCTCTGGGATTTCTTGGTATTCCCAGAGTCCTCTAGGAAGCTATGATGGACCAAGCCATCTGCTCTATAAATTAGAGTTTGCCCTTGCAGGCCAGTGGAAGCCCTCTTGAAAATCAGGATGTGCATTTAGCCACCAAAGGAGGAGTGTAGGTATCCAGATTAATTTTTTTGTTAACTACTACTTGTTCCTTACTGAAACTCTACTCCTGAACTTTGACCATGTGTCAATCATAGAATCAACCAGGCTGGAAGAGACCTCCAAGATCATCCAGTCCAACCTAGCACCCAGACCTGTCCAATCAACTAGACCATGGCACTGAGCGCCTTATCCAGTCTTTCCTTGAACACCTCCAGGGACGGCGACTCCACTACCTCTCTGGGCAGCCCATTCCAATGGCAAATCACTCTCTCAATGTTTTCCTTCATAAATGCAAGTAAAAAAGAATTATTTTTTATTTTTGCTCATCTCAAGTCTACTTAGGGAGAAGACTCCTCTCTGCCAAAAAAGGTTTTGGATAAGTAACCCTGAAAGAGTTAATGAGGCCACTTTGCCTGTGTTGTTCATTAGGTCTGTATCTGTCACAGCTGTGTACTGTGAAAACCACCACTTAAAATACTTCCAGGATTCCTCTGTGTTGCCCACGAGCTGTGTTGCATATGTAATGATCACACTGCTCAGTACAGCAGAGTCATTCAGACTGCGGTTTTAAGCTATCCATCCTTACTGGGAGCATTGCATGTGCAGCAGCCTCTAGACCTGTGTTCTGAGCTAATCTCTGTTTATATGGAACTTTCACCCTTTTCCCTCTGAACTAACACATTGCATTGGACCCTTTCATCAGCTCTCACCACTGCAAGATTGTTTTGCAGGCACAAAGAATTACTGAAATTCAGCAGGTGGAATTTATTTGGAAGAGTCATTTGTAAGTTAAGAAGTACCAGAACAGCTGAACTGGAGATTCTTTAAGACAGAGTCTCTTCCTCTTCAGAGATAATCTCTTAACTGTTTGTACAGCGTTTGCACACTGAAACTGCTACTGGAAGTAGCTCCAGCACTAAACTCATGTCTATAGCTTTTCTCAGGAACTGCTTCTCTGTTATTAAACTCTTTTACTTTATAAAATAGGGGGGCGGTTGCTTTCAGTCTGCATGTCTGGAGTGGGAAGTGGGCTGTGCTAACTCCAGGGGAATTATTCAGGAATGTGTTTCTTGTCACAGGCTAGAATATGCCATAAGCATTCAACAATTAAATGGTAGAGACAATGAACTGCTAGTGCCCTGCAATGCTCCGTGGGACTGTTTCATTTACTGGCATAGACATAGGCTTTTTAATCTGTTACCAGCTAGGAGTTAATATAAATGCTAAATGCTAACAGATAAGCCACTGGTACCCTTACCTGCTTTGAAATGTATCTTATTCCATAAACAGTAAAGTGGGTTTCTCAATCAACAAGATTATCTCAGACTCGCAGCCCAGACCTACTCACAGGTTTTATTGACAGGCTATCTAGGAGAAAATATAGAGATGGGCCAGAGCATTATGCTTTCAAAACAGATCTTTCTTCTTCCAATAGCACACTTCACCCACGTTTGGAGGTGCCAACTGGGCCATCGTGGTGCCAACTGGGCCATCGTGGACAGGAGATGCAAGGAGTCAGTGTATGGCTTGATTAGAAGCCTGCTGGCTAAACCATGCCTCCAAGGTTTGAAACTCCTTGGGATGAGAAGGGCCTGGGACCCTCTGTTCCCAGGAATGTACTTTACCCATTAGGCTGCCATGCAGAAGGTTGATGGAGTCCCATCTTCAAACTATACATTTTTTGTCTGGATTGGTTTTGGTTTAGGTTTTAAAGGGAACTGCTCTCAGAAGAGGCCTTGATACTCAAAACCTTTCACTGTGTGGCCTGGGTTAAGGCTGCAGAAGGATGAAACTTTTGTCTGCTTCCTCCTTTCCTCACTGGAACCATTTTCTACCCAAGACCTCGAGAGCTCCTGGCTTACCATTTAGGAGCTGTAAATTACCCTCAGGAGGTGTCTGATCTTGTTCTTGCTTGTATTAGGAAGTCTGGGTGTTTAAACTACACTACTAGGGCAAACTGCCTACTTCTTAGACATCAGAAGAGATGTCAGGTACCTGAAGATGGATGGTGTAACTCAGGTCCCACTCTAAACTCCAGGTCTTCATTATACCTACATTAGAGCAGCAGTGGTTTACACTGGCAGACTCTGCTCCAAAGGATTTAGTCTGTCCTGGATTTGGGCGCACACGAGAGAACAAGGCTGCGCGCAAAGCCTGGTGGCACCTGTAAAGCATGCAGGCTTCCCCAACTTCTCACACATCCCTAAACATGCCCTCAGACAAGCAGCTAGCAAACTAACTGATCCATCAGGCAGTCACTGGGGGCTGTAAATTAAATGCAAAGACAGTCCTAAAAATCAGGATCATAAATGTTTCAGGCTAATTTATTCTGTAAAGCTGGATTAATAAAGAAGCGGCTCCTCTGTTAAAACATCATCTGCCAGGGAGCAGCCCACAAAGAATTACAGCAGGTGATTTTTATCTCTTTCCCACTCCTTCTCATTCCACCAAAAAGAAGGATTCGTGCAGGAAAGTGCTGACACATCCTTAATCAAAGGTGTGTGAATTGCTCGCATCAGTGTAATTTTATTATTCTGTTGCTGGGATACTTTAATAATAATAATAATAATAAGGATGATGATGCAAAATCTTATTAAGTCATTGAAGGATAATGCTTTGTTTTTCTACCTTTATTTTTTAATGTATTAAGGAAGCCTGTTAACTCTACAAGAACAGACAGTAGACATATTTTCTATAAATGGGCAGGGAAATTCATAATGAAATATATTCCCGTGGCTGGTACAGTAAACACCCTGTGGTTCCAAAAAGGATCCAAGTGCTATGAGCGCCTTGGAAAACATCAAACAGAGACTACAAGGAAGTGAGTGTGTTACATGAACATGACTGACTGCTGGGGATAGAGTGAGAGACTGAAATCTAGCCTGCCCTTTGGAACTGGGTTTGGGAAGGTTCTTTCACATGCTGCTCTCTGGCAGGACTCAAATTCGGCAATTATTTGTTTAAACAAACACAGAAAAGTACTGCCATTCAGGAATGGGACATCGTGGGGCTTTTTAGGGAGTGACAGGAGTAGGGGGAATGGAGCAACCCTGGAGGTGGGTAGGTTCAGACTGAACATGAGGAGGAAGTTGTTCAGCATGAGAGTGGTGAGAGCCTGGAATGGGTTGCCCAGGGAGGTGGTTGAGGCCCCATGCCTGGAGGTGTTTAAGGCCAGGCTGGATGGGGCTCTGGCCAGCCTGCTCTAGGGTAGGGTGTCCCTGGGCATGGCAGGAGGGTTGGAACTAGATGATCCTTGTGGTCCCTTCCAACCCTGACTGATTCTATAACTCTATGTAACTTTGGTTCCAAATGCATTGCCCGGAACACTTTTGGATCATTTGACTCCTAAGGCCTTTGCTTCCCTGTTTGTGTTGTGATAAAGCAGCAGTGATCCTGCCCATGGCCTGTGCAGGGTTCTGAAGTTTAACGTGTTTGTTCACTTACAATAACTTCTGTCTGGATATACAAAAGTTGTCTGAGACTGGTTTCATTCCACTGGCAAACAGCCTCATAATTACTTCCTAAGACTGGCACCAAAGGCTTCCTTCTTCACCCTGTAACAATTCAAGTGTTAAAAAACCCCAACATTTAAGTCCCAAATGCAATGATCACAATGAGATATTGCAGATGCTATCCCTAATCTTTAGATACTCTCTTGACACAAACTAGTGTTGGATTAGTGAACACTAATGAGCAAGCTACAAACCCACGAATGTCATGTTGAAGTAATTGCTACAGGATCAGGAATTGCACCTTTAATGCTTTATGATCTTAGGGACAGGGAATTGGAGGGAGAAGCTCTATCGAAATATATCACCTCTTACGAGGAAGCAATTTGAATGAAGTCAGAGGAATAAGCAGAGGTGGGTGAAGATCAAATGCTACAGGGAGGACAAGCATATT
The DNA here is from genome assembly GCA_013400475.1 of Tricholaema leucomelas. Classification (NCBI taxonomy): domain Eukaryota; kingdom Metazoa; phylum Chordata; class Aves; order Piciformes; family Lybiidae; genus Tricholaema lacrymosa; species Tricholaema leucomelas. The sequence continues at coordinate 559,792 of WAAF01008224.1, forward strand.
GGGAGAAATAATCCTAATGGCAAATCTGAGTATCTTGTCACTGAAACGGTAACTCTTTAGAGACATAAAGGATCGGTAGAACACTTTAAATGATACTTAACTCTCTATCTGCCAAACGAGGCTGGATGAAAAGGTAGTCGAGCAAAACCAAAGTTTTTTTTTTCCTCACAGGGCCTGACCATTCTTGTTACATTTGATTGTTTTGTGTTAATCCAAGTAGGGGATATGAAATTGCACTGGAAAATATAGAAGTGTGTAGAATTAAAAATAAAACAAAACCAACAAGCCTAGAATTAGTGAAAAGGAAGTTTTAGCATTTAGCTGACAAATGAATGCTTAATTGTAGGACAGTTTGGGAATTTGATCCAATGGTGAAGAGTTGTTTGGAAGGAAACTTCAGTGGATGTCTTCATGAGGGGCTGGGCCACACCAAACTCAAAATACAGCTTTGACAGAGGCTAACAAAAGACTCAGAATTAACCCAGTAAGGCTGTTTTGAATTTGCTAGACAGATGAAATCTGACCCCGCAATGGCATTTGCAGTGACCAGATGGTGATTTGATAGGCTAGAACTGATAGAAAAGGCAAAATATCTCTAACGACTTCAGGGGTAGGAAAGTGTGTGAAATTCAGCTCAGAGGATATCAGCCTCAGGCATTCCTCATGGATTTCACTGTAGTAGAAGACACCAGAGCTGTCTACTTCAGGCATTAACTTTGCACTAGACACTAGCACATGATCTGTGGTGTTGATGAAAAGACTGGCTATAAACAGGAGGTGTAGTGGTGAAAAGTAAGTGTTTATCTTTATTGCAGGATACATTAGAGTTTCTTGTGCAGGAAAAACAATAAACTGTAAATTGCAGCACTTTGTTTTAACAATGATGTGAAAACAAGTACCAAGTTAGAAGTATGTCAAGCTCTTAGTTTCCTGAAGAAGGTGTTTTGTTGAAAGAAGGGAGGACTAAAATACCTCAGGGCATACCTAAAGTCATATTTCAGGGGATGGAGAAGCTCTCTACAGGGATGGAGGTTTCAGGGAGTTTACCATAAAGCTGCATTCTAGCTAAAAGAGGATGTAATTAGGTAAGTAGGTAGATACATTGAACAATTGATCAGTTTATCTCTTAGGCAGCAGAGAGAGTAAAATAACATAAATGCTAGAAATGAAAACTAACATCCTCTCCTTGTGTACTGGTGTACACAAGATGGGAACGTTTTCTATTATTGGCAAAGCTTGGTGTGGTATTTTTGTGTGATAACATGATTTTCTAGGTGGATGTTCCAGTAGACAAAGCTTGAAGCAAAGATGACATTTCCACTTTTGAGAGACAATGTATCTTTGGGACACTGCATGCTGAAATGTTTTACCAGAAACCAAGACATGATTTTATCTGAGATGACATTTTGGCTGGGGGTGGAGAAGTGGAAGTTCGCAGACAAAGGCTCTAGGCAAGGGAGAAACTCTGGGCTAGAGTAAGCTATCAAAACCATGTACTCTGTAGCAGGAATAACATACTTGGGAAAAATCAAGAGGTAGGATATAACCAGTCAGACGACTATCAACACAGCCATCTCAGTAAAAGAAGGGGTAGAAAGGCTGTATGGATCTTTACACATGTCTATAGATCCACAGAATCTCCTCAAACTATCAGTCTGAGAGAACTTAGCACAACATTTGCCACAGGAGAAACAGAAGAATTATGGTGTTTCCACATGTAGAACTTCGGGCTATCTGTAATAGCTAAATAAAAGCAATCAATCAAAGCAACCCCCCTTAGTTAGGTCAGCAGCAGCATACATACTAGGTGTGTAAGTAATAAAATAAGTGTTCCTAAAACTGGCTCTGTACCTGATAGTCTTCCTCTTTCCAATCCTGTGCTGAGTATAGATGTCCTGCTGCTGATTTTCTTCTCAGTTTGTTCATGCTTCTCTCCGTCACCCCTGTGCTGCTTCACAGCTAGTTTTATGAGGGATATCTCTGCTTGCAAATCCTCCAGATTTTATTTTTGGGTCCATGTAAGAATCAATGAAGAGGAATGTATTCCATGTGACAAACTCAGAGGTTTTCAAACCAAGGACTTTTTATTATTTTTTTATTTCAATTTTAAGTTTACTCTTGAAAGGTCAATATTTGAATTTGTTTTCTTCATTTTCTGGTATTGGTTTAAAAAATGCTATGAGGAGAGGCTGAGGGAGCTGGGTTTGTTTAGCCTGGAGAAGAGGAGGCTCAGGGGTGACCTCATTGCTGTCTACAACTACCTGAAGGGAGGTTGTAGCCAGGTGAGGGTTGGTCTCTTCTCCCAGGCAACCAGCAATAGAACAAAGGGACACAGCCTCAAGTTGTGCTGAGGGGAGGTCTAGGCTGGATGTTAGGAGGAAGTTCTTGACAGAGAGAGTGATTGGCATTGGAATGGGCTGCCCAGGGAGGTGGTGGAGTCACCACCCCTGGAGGTGTTCAAGAAAAGCCTGGGTGAGGAAGTTAGTGCCATGGTCTAATTAAGTGTCTAGGGCTGGGTGCTAGGTTGGACTGGATGATCTTGAAGGTCTCTTCCAACCTGGTTGATTCTATTCTGTTCTATTCTAATTATATAGGTAAAGTGTGTAAGAGCCTAGGGACTAAAAAGAATGAGCGTGGAAGTGTGGCATTTCTGGGAACCTCCAAAAGAGCTTTTTACTTCCTTTTAGAGCAAGATAGTCAAAATTGGAGGCCATTGGCTAACAGAAATAATAATAAGCTGCCAAAACGCGTGTGTGTATATAGATCTGCATATATGAGATGGATTATGAAATTACTAATGCTGGAGCCAGAGAGAGGCTTTCCACTTGAAGACGTGGGTTTTTTTCCATTTTTCTTTCTTGCTATACTTCTTCTTTTTGCTATTTCTCCCCCTTTTCTTGTCTTATTTCCTGCTTGCTTTCTTCCTTCTTCTATTTTATTTTCTGCCCCTCCTTTCCAAGGCACCGGTTGAATTTTGAATACTGGAAGAAAGGGATATTTTTTTTTGCTTTTCTGAATACAGTCTCCAGAATATTTGCTGACTAGCTTCTAGGACATCTTGCTGACTACAGTCAGAGTTAGGCATCATGATTGTCAGTCTTATTTTAAAAGAATCTTTGCTTTCAAGAGAGTGTAGGCTGAAGTTGCCATACCTATCATTTGGGCTGAGGGCCTATAGTGAAGTAGGCGATTAGCATACAGTAGCCAGGATAAATATGCTCAGGCATCTGAGAAATGTGCTGGAATCACATTACACTGCCTAAACACACCCTAAGAGATCCTGGCAAAACCACTCCTTAAGCCACTCTGTCTTGTGGTTACACTGTGCGCTCACAATCTGACATTGCTACAAGGTGTGTCCGGAACTTAGCAGCTTTCCTGACCATTTGAGTTTCCTGTTTTCATTTGTTTCCTCCCGGAAGAAGTGACTTCTTATTTTCTTATGAGTCTTGTGAAGATTTACTGCCAAAAGTTTGCCTACTCTCTATACTGTTTCCTCACAAATACTGTTACATGGAACCCCCCCACGTTTTTAGGTAGAAGAAATAAAGAAAGCAGTGAAGGTTTGCAGAGACTCTCTTGAAATTAGGCAGGTTTCCAGCTTGCCTAAAATGGGATGCCCCAAGATATTTCTAGGCACTGCACTATACTTATCAGCATTTGCTTGTCTACATCAGCCTCGTGTCGTCAGAACCCTTGCTTGCCATTCTCCTGCATTTATTTGCAGTATTTCTATAAACCTATTATTACATATAATTATATCTTATTAATGATCAGTCTGCTGTGTTAACATTTACCATTAAAGGAGGCAGGAGCTCTTAAAAATCTACCTTTCATCTAGCTGAAATTAATGTGGCATATATGTATTACACCTCAGAAAAAGCTGACTCCGTGAAAGTCATCTTACGTAACTCTATCACGCAACCTGCGTGACACCTCATGACTTTACAAGTATTACCTCCAGCTGACAAGGCTAGGGAGACATTTTGTTCCAGGATAAACCTTGGGCACGCTGGGATTAGGCAAAGATATTTCCATTCTCTCCGATTTACCATGGTATCATGACTTTCTACACACTGTTGACTAAACACTCCTCTTATTTACACAATCAAAACCCTGTGAGTTCATTGTGGTTTATTATACTTCTCCCTCCCATTTCTTCTCTGCTGAAACAGGTAGTGCCTGATCCAAAGGGTGTGAAGTCATTTGTTAAGATGCTGAGAATTCGGGGCCTCAGGTGAGGCAGGGAACAAACCATCCAAGACCAGTAGTGTCAAGGAGGAGATGTTGCACAGGAATAAGGGATATTGAAAAAGGCAGAGCTTGGTGGGAAAGGAAAGAAAGTGTATAGTCTTCCCATGCTGCAGGGAGATGCTGCAGGGTTGGTACAGTCAACAAGCAAAGCCTATGCCAAAATGTTGCAGCCTAGCCTTAGGTGGAAGCTCATCACTTCTCTCAGCAGTCTTTTCCCCTCTTCATTACATGCCTCTGAACTTCTCTCCAAATTTCCCTCTTCCTGTTCCGCCTTTTATTGATCCTGCAGCCAAATTCCTTGATAGCAGTTAAAAGTCTTCTCTGAAGCTTTGCTAGACCACCTGGTTGTCCTCCATGGTGGGCTGTTGCAGAGTCTGAAATGGCTATTTGTGAAGAACTGTTTAGGTAGGGGGTGGCTTATCTGTGTACTGTGAGAAAAAACATGGTGTAAGCAAAATGACTAGCCTGGAAAAATGGGGATTCAGTACTCAGGAGGGACCTATGTTGTGTGCCTTTAGACAAAGGGAGATCACTTAGCTAAATGACATGATTCTGAACCTTATTATTCAAGGAAGACCTTTCAGCATGATCTTCCTTGTTCTACTTCGTGTAAGATCTCCTATCTAGGACTTTGTATGGGGTGAGAATTTGGTGGAAGATTTGTTGCTAGTAAGTTCATAAAATAGATTGAGATATAAAGTTGGGCAGGGTGGTGGTGGTGGGGTGGGAGTGTGTGTGTAAGGGTGGGACTAAGTTGCACAGGGCATAGAGATGAGAGTCTAAAGATGCTGCTCAAACTAAAAATTAGTTTAGGATACTGACTCCAATGAGGAGTATTGGTTGGAAGAAGAGCATGTTTCTACAGTTGTGAGGTCTACTTTGCAGTACCCTTGGGGAACAGAAAGATTTTTAAGCGAGATAGCCGTGTGTAATATAATGCTTATTTGCTCTGAAACCCTTTTGTCTCTAAATGCTTTGTTCCTAGTACTAAATAAAAAAAAGTTTGCTTTAACGAGTTTCTGATCACTGCATATGCCATTGATTATAATTTGCCCCAGGGAAGAATTGCAGGTGCTGGCACTGAGTCAGATCCTGGGGCTAAGCATTCCTGATACCCAGACTTTTGCGGCCTGTGACTGGGACTCAGCTTTGAAGCAACAGGAGCAGCAATGGCTCAAAGCCTGACGGTTGCAGCAGTGCAGAGTGGGAAGAGGCCTAGGGAGAGGGAAAGCTGTCCCCCAAACTGTGACATGTCTGAACAGTGCTTTGGTTGTGGTCAGCTGGTGCTGCTGATTCTATCACAAGCTTAAAAAAAAGCAACATGTGCTGCTGTTCATGAACATGTTTAAAGCACTGGCATTAAGCATCCTAGTTATTAATTAATAATATGCATTTATATGGCACCATAAATGTCCATGGCACTTTACAGATAACAATATTCCTAACTGTTGGGAATATTAAGCCGAAGCACTTGGAAGACAGCCAAATGATAGAAGCAGATAAGGTTTACTGTTACATTTGTAATTTTGTTAGGTCTTTTTGATTTGCCGTCTAAACGGAAATCACTAAGGGCAGTGCCTGCACATCTCCTGTGACTGGGACCTCTGAGTGACCGAAGCAAATGTATACAAACACCCTTGAGATGTTGCTTTTAAAGGAATCATGGATAATTGTGTGCTCTCCTGATTCTGAGTAATGCTACAATCCTCGTGCACAGCAGAGCAAGTAACAGCTCTGCAGGGATCACTCATCTTCGTCGGTGGCTGAGTTTGGAAGAACAGAAGAGTAAAAATATCTACCTGTCTCTTGTGGTGCTTTGGGCAAATACACTCATCTGTGTAACAGATCTAGCAAGAGAGAGAGAAGGTCTGCTGAGAGGAAATCTAGCTCTTTAAAGCCACTGAACCAGAGCAGTAGTCCATACTGATTAAAACACAGGATTAGCCAGGAGGTGTAAAATTCTGCTTCTGTCTGTATCCCCTGGCATAAAGGAATCTAAAGAAAGAGCAGGAAGAAGATGGATGCATGCACTTTTGGCAAGAACAGCAGCTAGCTCTGGCTTAATGACCCTAGACAACCTGGGGCATAGGAGTGAAGCAGGTTTAATTAGGCAGCAGGTCCAGGGAGATACAGCCCTGTACATAGATGCTGCTTTTCTGAGTTCTCAGAGACTCTTTTTGAGAGAAATACAAGTCCTTTGCCAAGCCCAAAGGCAAAAGGGCTTAGCACAAGGGTGGATACTTGCTCTCCCCACAGGTGGCAAAGATTCAGGAGCTACATGGCATCTGCGCAAGTCCTGTACCGGACACACACTCAAATCACAGGGAAAGAGGTGAGTTGGTTACTCCTGCTCACCCTTTTGAATTTTTGAGAGCAGAGAACTGTTGAATACAGCATACAACATAGCTTAAATTGTCTTCTTTCTTTTCTGCAGCAAAACTGCTAAGGCTGTGCTGACTTGGTAAATTCCCGGAGAAGACTTTTATGGTGAGCTGGACTTGTCACTAAAGCAAAAAGGAAGCAGGAGGCCTTGGCTCTGCAGTTGTTGCTGTAAAGAAGAGAGATGCACTGCTTCTCCCTGGCTGGAGGGCAGACCAGCGTTGCACTATCAATTCTGGTGGCTCGTGAGCTGGGTGGTGAGGTGTCTTTCTCTTGTTCCCACCTAATTAACTCCTGTGTTAGTGTTTTTCCCCTGTTTTCTCTAAACTACACCTCTCACACTGCTTGTCCTTAGGATGTTTATTTTGAAGAGCTGCTTTGAAAGCAGAATGAAAGGTGACTTATCCCGTGCTCCTTAAGATTTTCAGGCTGGGTGATCCAGCATACATGGAAAACTGTTCAGGAAATTTAATGAGCTTCAATGAAGGTAAAGCCACCTGAATGTTAATGGAGAAGATCAGTTGGAGTGTTCCTCCAAGTTTTCCCAGGGTTAAAGACCACTGTATCACACGAGAGCACTTTCTCTCTTTGAAAGACCACATTTCACCCCGGTAACTATACTGAATGGACCTTGATAGAGGATATGAGTGGCTCTGTCCTTGAGGAATTTGAAATTGGATTCCCATTTAAAATATGAGCAAAAGCATTGCCAAAACATGCGTTTCTCTCTCTCTCTCTCTCTCTTTTTTTTTAAATTTAAGTTTCTGTCTTGTAGAAGTCTAAAACTTTTGACCAGGTATTCTTACCTTCTGGTTTTGAGTTGGTCATGAACCTCATGAGATGACTTGTTTCTGTGCATTCCAGTGGTTTAAGTAAGTAACCATTTTTAATGTCTTCTGAGGTTAGAGAAGGGATTCCATGTCTTTTGAGGTTCTACCTCTAAAAGGCAACCATTAAAGAAGAAAAACTTCATATTTGAGTTCTCTTTCCAGATTCTGCTTCAGCCAGTCTTAAAGTTCAAGGCCCAAACCCACACGAATGATTTTAAATACCTTTCTTGTCTTAAAAAAGTGATTATACAAAGATACTACTTTCTTTCCTTCCAGACCTGGGCTCTGTGCATGTTCACACTGGTGACTGCTAATTGGATACAAATAAAGTGGGTTTTGTTTACTACATTCCCTTCCTTGTATTTCTGCTGCTCTTGATGTACCGCTAGAGGAAAATGCTGGATTTCACTCTTGTTCCCTTCTTATTGGCAGGATCAGTGACCAAGTTGTACAGCTGCTTTTCAGAATTAGCTTTATCATCCTGGTTGTTGGCTTCTCTGTGCCATGGTGTCCTTTCCAGTGTGCATTTCTGTCTTCTTGAAGGATGTCAGCCACACCCAAGTAGATTGGCATATAGAGGAAAAAGAAGATCCAAGCAGTTATACAGACAGGGTTTAATACAGTTGTTTGGTCTCTCTGGTTCTTACCTTCATACTGTGCTAAGGGTAACACAATTTGAAATAGAACCTCTGTACCTTTGTCAGTCACAGTGAACCATAGGTCGCATTTGAAAACCTAATATGCCTGGGAAAATAAGTGGCATAAACTATAAACAAAATACCTTTCAATGATGCATTGATAAGAAAAAACTGGTATTACAGCTTTCTGGGAAATGGGTATCATTCCCATTAGTGATATTTTGCATATTTTAGTCAGGACTGGGAACCACAGGAGATATAGTGCTTTCCTGTCAGGGCTTGATTGTAGAATTTGTACATAGTGAAAGCATGCCAAACCCTACCCTTATTAACTGTTTGACTATTCCTACGGGCCCATACATATAATCTATGTGGTTGCAAAACAGGAACAGTTGCAGGACAAAGAACGTATTGTTAAATTAAAGAGTTTCATAGTTATTGCCTGCAGTGTGTAAGGAAAAAAAAAAGAAAAAGAAGCAAAAGAAGCATAGCAGGAGATTGTGAAGGCATGTATATAAAGCTGAAAGAACAGAGAATGCCGAGTTCAGGGAACTTGCTGAGTTCCTGCTCCCCCAGCAGAGAAAGTAAATGAACAGCTAGTTTAACCTACTTCTTTCCTAACTGAAATATATTGTGTTTACCTTATTACCTGGCACTATGCTTTGATTTAGAACAAAATATCCATTGAAGAAGTGTCTGACATAGCATGTTGCACCTGTTTGCTTAGCCCAAGCCCTAGTGTTTGAATAATCTTTTACTCCTACCTGCTTGTGGAATGGATTAATAGATCCCATTTTGTCACTGGCTGTGCATAGGTGTCTCTCGCTGTGTACTAACTGTACCGGTAGAAAACAGTGAGTTAATTTCCAGCGTGCTTGCTATTTAGGCAAAAGTACTATCCAACCAAACAGTCCATTGCTTCCACATATGTGATTGGATCCAATTTGCATCAGTTTTTACTGTATTTGTGGCTTTTCTGTATCATTTGCCATCATTGTTATAGAGCTTTGCTTGCGCCTCTGTTTTTGGCATTAAGCAAACAGACAATTTAGCAAGTAGGGATGATCTTACTTCCTACTGCCATGCTGGGAGATACTTCTGCTTTACCCTAGTCCTATGACGGTCTCAAAGTTTCTGTTCTTTTTGTTCTCAATTCCTTCTAAATCTACACTGCAGTGGGATTTGGGCATCGACAACCTTTGCTGGCTCTGCTGGCTCTGCGAGATTATGATCCATTGTGTGCAGCTGTTAGAAGAACAGAAATCTAGAAGGCTGTAGTAGAGACCCAGAAACACCAGTGGGAAAAATACTAGCAAATACAAATTTCATGAATGATTTGTAAAATCTGCATTTGGTGTCAAATTTGAACTTAGATTTCTTAAAAAGGTGAGATACACATCTAAGAGGAATAAGCCATGTTCTCATACCATTCGCTACTTTGCACTAGAATCATAGAATTAACCAGGTTGGAAGAGACCTCCAGGATCATCCAGTCCAACCTACTACTCATCCTTATCTAATCAACTAGACCATAGCACTACTGCCTACTTTGCACAAGTTCTTTATCTTAAAATAATCCTACTCCTGATGCCACCAAGGAGAGATAAATCTGACCAGGCTTTTCCATTTTAACCCTGACCTCATAACTTTGAGCAAAGCAATGCACCTTGCACCACCAGTTTGTTATAGAATCATAGAATCAATCAGGTTGGAAGAGACCTCCAAGATCATCCAGGCCAATCTAGCATCCAGCCCTAGCCAATCAGCTAGACCATGGCACTAAGTGCCTCATCCAGGCTTTGCTTGAACACCTTCAGGGACAGCAACTCCACCACCTCTCTGAGCAGCCCATTCCAATGGCAAATCACTCTCTCTGTGAAGAACTTCCTCCTAACATCCAGCCTATACCTCGCCCAACACAATTTGAGACTGTGTCCCCTTGTTCTGTTGCTGGTTGCCTGGCAGAAGAGACCAACCCCCACCTGGCTACAGCCTCCCTTCAGGTAGTTGCAGACAGCAATGAGGTCTGCCCTGAGCCTCCTCTTCTCCAGGCTAAACAACCCCAGCTCCCTCAGCCTCTCCTCACAGAGCTGTGTTCCAGGCCATTCACCAGCTTTGTCGCCCTTCTCTGGGCAAGTTCCAGTATCTCAACATCTCTCTTGAATTGAGGAGCCCAGAACTGGACACAGTACTCAAAGGTGTGGCCTGACCAGTGTTGAATACAGGGGAAGAATAACCTTCCTTGTCCTACTGACCACACTGCTCCTGATACAGGAACTAAGCACTTTCAGAAGAGTTTGCTATCACTGACCTATTCTACATTTAGTTGCACCAATGACACAGAGATGACAGTCTTCTGGTCTCACTGCTATTCTTTCATGTTGTCTGAGTCCTTGCTAGCTGTGCACAACAAATAGAGTTTGGCCTGAATTTAGTGTCACTATTTCTTGGCATAACCTTAACTTAGTTCTGGTGGTTTATGCTAGTGGAAGAACCAGTCTGATGCACTGACAATCGTTTCAGTGGTCAGTACAGTTTAAACTAGAAAGCTCATTATCCACTGACTCTTTTTGATAATCATGGCTTTTATTTTTTTTGAGTATGGCTATTTTCCCTCCAATGACCCTCTACTGCTGAAATAAGTGTATGATATTGTGCCAAAATATCAGACTTCAGGGAAGTTTGAAAGATGCTGTATTTGGACAAGACTGTTGTATGTGGGTGTTAAGTTCCTAGTAGGTTCCAGCTGACTTACAAAGAATCTCAAGAATGGAAAAGGTGGTCTCCAGTGTGGCAATAGGAAGTTTCATCTAAGCACAAACAGATTGCATGACTACAGCATTTGTAAAAAGGAGAAAGAATAATAATAAAGATAAGAACATGAATTAAAAGTTTCTGTCATGTAATTCAAGGTTATTGTATGTGGGTGTTGCATTCCTAGTAGGTTCTAGCTGACTTACAAAGAATCTCAAGAATGGAAAGCTGATTACTTGTGTAGCAATAGGAAGTTTTATTTAAGGACAAACAGGTTGCATGACTGCAGCATTTCTAGAAAGTAGAGAGAATAATAATTAAGGTAAGAGTATGAATTAAAAATTTATGTCATAGGATTCAGCTTTGGGCTCCCCAGCTCAAGAGAAGCAGGGACCTGCTGGAGAGAGTTCAACAGAGAGCCACAAGGATGAGTGCAAGACTAGAGCATCTCCCCTACGGAAAGAGACTGAGACGCTTGGGGCTCTTTAGTCTTTAGAATAGAAGACTGAGAGGAGATAGCATTAATGTTTATAAATATCTGAGGGGTAGGTGTCAAGTGGATGGGACCAACCTCTTTTCAGTGGTCCACAACAATAAGGTAAGGAGCAATGTCTACAAACTTGAACATAGAAGGGTGCACTTCAACATGAGGAGAAACTTATTTACAGTGAAGACGAGAGAGCACTGGAACAGGCTGCCCGGAGGAGTTGTGGAGTCTCCTTCTCTGGAGACTTTCAAAACCCATCTGGATGCATTCCTGTGTGGACTACCCTAGGTGATCCTGCTTTGGCAATGGGGTTGGGCTCGATCTCTGGAGGTCCCTTCCAACCTCTAACGTTCTGTGATTCAGCTGAGGGAAGAAAATACAATGTTCTGAGATCTCAAAGGCCCATGCTCTCCATTTAATGAATTCTCACAATCTCTAGAGAACATGGGAATACGAAAGGAACCTCCATAGCACTGGACAGGCCAAAGCCACACTTGAGGTATTTGGAATTAGTAGCAAAAATGGAAGCAGATAGAGATATTTCACTTGCAGAGAAATGAAGTGGTGCAGAACCATGATTATTTTAGTTCAGAAAACATCTAAATATAGTGCTGAATGAGAACTTGAGGACTATTTTTAATGTAGAAAAGAATTTTAAAAGTTTCAAGGTTCATAAGGAATGAGACAAAGATGAAATAACTGTTGAATATTGAAATATTGAAAAGGGATTTAATGGGCTAAGCAACCTAAACTCTTTCATATTAGTGTTGCTTTGAACAAGCAACTAATGGGCTTCTAGAGCTGTCCTCCAACCTGAATCCTTCCATGAATTTATCAACTGATTCTGTGAGAGGGTGCTCATACAAAGCTCTTGACATACACTGACAAGTTTTTCATTAGTGACTTTTACATAAACAGGAAGACTGTGCAAATTAAATTAGCTGTTACCATAAAGCTGAGAGGCATCATTAATACAGGAGAGGATCAGAATATGGGAAGCAATGAGATGAGAACTAATAGAAAGAAATGTGTGTGTAACTATATGAGGTGCAAGATCATGTACTATCACAAGAATTTCCACTATAAACTGTGGTCACAGCTATTGAAAAGGACAGAAAACTGAAAGAGTAGTGCACATTAGTCAATCACAGACTAATTAGGTATCACTGTTGTTATGTGACTGTAAAAGAACCAGTGCCATATAGCAGATAATGTATTGTGAGTAGTGATGAGAAAGTACTGATATTGTTCTCAAACAAAAAGCCACAAACCAATCAAAGACAAACCAAAACAGAGGTAGGAACAAGAGAAATCCACCTAAGAGACATTTCAACTAAGGGCAATTCTTAATCTGCAAATGAATGGCCATTGGCTGACAACAGGTTGAAACTCAGTCGACAAAGAAGGTCAAGAGAGAGAGCTTGAGAGTGTGGAACAGTTTCTCCTTATGACTAGCAAGAGCAAAACCTGTTGTTTCAGGCTGGAGTTTGCAGAGAGAATTTCTGTGTGTGGCTCAGTGCAATACCAGGGATCATTTTTGATGAGCCAGGAGGTCCTTGTTAGGGCTCTAGTTACACTAGAAGGCCTCTTCCCAGAGAGGCTGTGGAGTTTCCTTCTCTGGAGACTTCAAAGACCTGTCTGGATGGATTCCTGTGCGACCTGTGCTAGATCTATGGTCCTGCTCTGGCAGGGGGATTGGACTCTATCATCTATGAAGGTCCTTTCCAATCCCTAGCATCCTGTGGTCCTGTGACTAATTGCTGGGGGCATAGAGTAATGTAGCCAAAGGAATGCTGGACACTAAAATGGCAGTCGTGTGAACTCCTGTTGCTGGATGATGCAGTAGCTTAAAACTAATGCTTTAGCTTAGTGTCTTAATCACAAACGAGAAATAAGATTTAACATTAAATTTACATCCTTCTGGGAAATACACCTGAAGTACTCAGCACTTTGCACTCAGCCCATGTGCCACAGTTTCCTTATGGTACAGTGGTCTGGGCACTTATTAAAATGAAAGACAGGTTTACTAATTTCTCCCGTCTGAAAAGCTCAAGATATTGTTTGTGTGACAACCTTGAGACATCAACCAGGATGAACTGTTGTAAGTGATGGGGAGAAACACAGCTCTTTCAGCCACTTGGCTATTAGGCTGATTACTGAACAGAGAGGTTCTCCTGATTTACAGAACAAAACTGCCATTTCAGATTTGTAACTGGTTCTTGCATTTATTTACCTATTGGACAGACAAAAGCAAGTTCTGGCTATGTTTCTAGCCAGCAGTGCTGATCCAGAAGATCAATGTTAGCATGGCACCGAGTCCAAGCTTATTTTGGTCTTGGCCAGACACAACTGCAGCTAGTTGTTTTTTGGTGGTATTGGACAGTGGATATATAATTATACTCAGCTACTCTATTGCATCAGAATCTTCCCTCATTTACACCAATGCAGCTTCATGGAGGTCAGTGACTTTGAAGTGGTAAGAGAAGTACTTGGCTTCGTTCCTCAAATTTTATGCAAATATCCTATGTACCATCAAAAAGAAAATGTAGCGAGGAGGTGGAATAGCATTTAAAAATCAAGAGCAGAAAATGCCTGCTTGCTGTCCAAGTAGGCACAGCTGTCGAACTGTAGCTCTGGTTTGGCTGTCCAGGAAAGTTTTTTTCCTAAAAGGTAATTAATTGTCTGACATTCAAAGAAACCAACCCAACTCTCACCTACTTCCTTCCCAAAGACCAAATGCAGAACATCCAGTGCTTGAACAAAAGTGCCACACTTTGCATAAGGGACAAAATCCGTGTTCAAACTGCCTTACCATAGACATCAAATTCTAGTGTGACAAAGTTAGCAGGTATCTGATCCAGCAGAGTGATTCATGCCACCTAAGCTGGGCACCTAGGATTCCCCTCATAGGCAGTGAGAAATTTAGGTTCTCAACAGAGAAGTGTACTGCTCTTTGCCGTTAATATAGTCAGGTTACTGGGCATTTACAGGTGTGATTCATTTCTGAAAGACACTGAGTGGACATCTGGCTAACTTCTGGGAACCAGTAGGCAAAGCTATGTGTCTGGACAGGCACTGGAGTCTGTTCTTTAAATGTCCTGATGTATGCAGGAGTCAGAAGAGTGAGTGTTGTTTTGATGCTGCCAGTATTAGGCATAGTCTGAGCACACCTAATAAATCTGGCCTCTCTGAGGTAGCATGTGAGAGCCTCCTTGTCTGCCTCTGAGATGCAGCAGTTTAGACACCTATTAGAATAAACCGGGCTGCTCCCGAGCACCTGTAGGAGAAAAGGTTGAAGCACCTCAGGAACTATGAGCACAAGAAAATGAATAGACTTTTCACTGCCTCAAATATCACACCATCCCAAATACCTGACCACATCATCAGTTTAGACCTAGAGTGTATTTTTTTATGCATGGTCTAAAATAATTGCAATACCTGCACTTAGTGAAAAGTGAAGAAATTCAGTAGACATAAGCATGGCACAGAGCAGGGAGTTGTTAGTAGATGACTATGGGAGAACACAGAGACCCGAGTGACAAGGAGATGGCAAAATGTGGCCCTAGGCACCCAAATTCCACCAGACACAGACGTGACCCAAATTCTCTGTCATGTTCTTTCCAGGTGGCATGTTTCTGCACCCTGTGATTTGAGGCCATGGGCACTGCAACTTATGTGTTAATCACGTGTAGGGAGCTGCTGTTGGACTTGCAGTGGCCCTAGCTGCAGGTTAAGTACTGGTGCATTCTTCCTACCTGCTTACATACTGAGTTGTTTCACTTGACACCGAGCACAACCAGAAAGGAAACCCCACAGTCCAGGATGTGAGGCAATTACCTGAATTGTTTCTCCTGAAATTGGATTTATTGTACAGGCCTTTTTCTTTTCTGTAGAGCTCATGCTTGAGAATTAATATGGCAATTATTGATCCCTTTTGTATACTATGGAACATGAGGTTCCAATCCTCAGAAGTGGATTTGCTTTTATGACACATAAACAAAACCCCGGAGGGAGGAAGGTAAGGCATAAAGAGCTGCTGACAAGCTGTACACTGCTTAGTTATGCAAACACAGATGCAGTAAAGGGCAAAGAGGAATGATCTTGCAAAAGTTGAAAGTGTGGGAACGCTGGCGGTTGCTCTTTAATGATTATAACACAAAGGAATGCTGGCAGCTTCTCTCATTGACTTTATATTATCAAGCTGAGTCAGTGATGAGTAATAAGATATGCTATTGGAAATCTCCTTTAATGTACCAGCTCTTTATTTGGCACTTTCATTCCCTCATTGGCACATGTAAAGATTTCTATGGACTAGTGTGGTGGTCGTTGTATGACCAGAGAATCATCCCCTCATTGACACGTGTAAAGCTTTCTATGGACTAGTGTGGTGGTCCTTGTATGACCAGAGAATCATTTCCTCATTGACACATGTAAAGCTTTCTATGGACTAGTGTGGTGGTCCTTGTATGACCAGAGAATCATTCCCTCATTGACACATGTAAAGCTTTCTATGGACTAGTGTGGTGGTCCTTGTATGACCAGAGAATCTCTGTTTGTAGATAGAATGCCTTACTGTTTGCAGATCAGGCCCATCATGTGCTTTCAAGCAAGCTGAGATTAGGAAAGTAGAACAGAAATGAAGTGGAGACCTCATGGGTAAGCTTGTCAAAAGTGTGATTTATGTTGCTTTCCTTCCAGTTTGACACACATGTCTTGCTCTCATCTTCGAAAAATTAAGTCCATTGAAAGAGCATTTCCAAGCTGACACCCACAGTTGTGTCTGGGTACTGTAGCTGTTCCATCTCTGCATTAACATGCCTTGCCAGCTTATCAGCACCTTGTGGAGCAGGGTCTGTAGTACAATGTTTGTGTTTCAGGGGGAAAAAAAATGTTTTGGTTGTTTCCCATAAGTTTGTCTGTTTGTGTGCAGGGTTCCCAGCACTTGTGCGGTGGCACAGGCCCTGTTTTCACAAGCCAGAGAGGTTATTTGTCAGACAAAAGATAAACCATTCCTGCAACCATTCAAACACATTCCCCATCTATTGATTTCTACCTCTGTAGTCAGGTCACAAGCTGGCATTTGTTACAGACCCCATCAGATTTGCACAACCTATTTTTATGTCTCTTGACCTTGCATGCCCCAAAGTGCTGATGAGCCAAACCCACATCCCAAATGCAAGAATACTGTTGGAAAACAACAGTGCATGTGAGTACACATGGCAGAACTAACACAGGGAACAACACTTGCTGTCCTCTTGTCACCCATCCAATGAAAACAGTAGATAAGAGCCTTTCCTGCAAAATTTCTTCCACTCTAGGGTAGGCTGCAGGGCTAATGAAGTTGGTTAGTTTAGGAAAGCTTCTTTTTGAAAAATCAGAGTATAGATCTGCCTCTTTGGAGATTTAAGAGGAAAGCATTTTTACTTCCCACTGATTTTGCAGGTATTCCAAAACTCCAGCTCAACAATTCAAGCCAGGCCATGCGTGAAGCACATTTCTTGAGGTATGCTTACAACTACATAATCAGTCACCCATTGAAAAACCATTCCATCACTACATCACCAGGCAAGGAACTGACACACAACTGGGGAGACTTCCTTGCTGCCTGCTGTCCAGCTTTTTCTTTGGGTTTGGTCTGAACTTCTCTGCTTTGCCCTGCAGTACATAGAGACATCTAGTGGCTGAGCAGTCCTGAACACAGCTATCCGGGACCAGGAGTTGCAAAAGGGAGCAGGGATAATGAATTCGGTGGAGTAGTTTAGCATGTCCTGAGAGATGGGCTGCCCTCCATGGGTGTCTTCTGGGAAGCAGATGGTCACTTCTGTGGACAAGTTGATACATTGCTAACGCTGAGGAAAGTGTGATCCTATTCCCTCAGATTCATACCAGTAAATTTGAGTGTTTCCTCCTTAGTCACCCAGGTCTTTGAGCAAGGTCCATCAAACATACTGTTTGGAGACGAACCTCACCACTCTGTGGAAGTCAGAGACAGTTTTTGGCTCTGTTCTCAGTATCTTAGTTTTCATTCTTCCATTTCTCACAATCTGTGTCTTACAGGAAGGATGAACCTAAAAGTAGGTTTAAATAGGATTTATCTCATGGGCTGCTCCTTTCTGAACTGCAGCCCAGGCTCAGAGCCTTCACAGTGGTACCTGAGGAGAGCTGAGGAAAAGGTGTCTCCTGATGCTTTTTGCACACACAAATGGAGTTCACGTTTCTCACAAGTCCCTGCCCAAATTTGTCCCAGGTAGGGTAGAGCAGAAATCAGGGAATGGCAGAATTTTGGAACCTGCAGTCTTGTACTGGAGTGTTTTTCATAAAAGCAATAGGGAAAAGCCCAAATGTAGTGTTTCCTTCCTGCCTATTTCTTAAACATATTGCAGGAGTGATTCTCAGTTCCTGACAAAGTTCTTAACATGATTGATCTCAAAGAGCTGTGAGTCTCTGTGACTAGCCACAGGGCAGAGCTGTGCCAACAAAGCTTTAATAGCCAGACTCTGAAGATTTTTCTCACCAAGATGCAGGTGAAGGTTTTTTTGTCAGGCTTTGGGTCTCTGTAACATACTTCTGAAACGGGAATAGCTCAGCTGAAAAATATGAATTTCTAGAATTTCTTTGTGAGACTCTCAGAAAAGCTTTACCAGCATCTGTTTGCCCCTTTTGGAGGGTGATTCTTAAGGCTTTACCCATAACATTCTTCAATAACAAATGCCAAAACATCTCCTGAGACATTTTTTGAATAGGAACTTCCATCTGGTGCTGCATCCTTAGAAGCTGTGACTTGGCTTCTTTGTCTGCAGGGTGATTAATCCTAATGAGGCAAACACAGCAATTTGCTGAGCAGAGATATATGCTTATCAGATCCTATTACTGAGCTGATTCTCTTTTATAATTATTTATTCTGACTTCAGTAGATGAAGCAATGTGAAAACACTTAAACCCAGAGCTTTCATCAAGAAGACACAATCTCACACTCCCGTGAATGAGTGAAATCTGCCCATATGGAAACAGCTACTATACTGGTATAGTTAGAATCATAGAATCATAGAATGGTTTAGGTTGAAAGGGACCTCAAGGATCATCCAGCTCCAACTCCCTGCCATAGGCAGGGACACCTCCCACTAGAGCAGGTTGCTCAAGGCCTCATCCAGCCTGGCCTTAAACACCTCCAGGGAGGAAGCATCCACAACCTCCCTGGGCAACTCATTCCAGTGCCTTACCACCCTCACTGTAAAGAACTTCCTCCTAACATCCAGTCGGAATCTCCCCTCTTCCAGCTTAAACCCATTCCCCCTCGTCCTGACATTACTAGACCGTGTAAATAGTCCCTCCCCAGCTTTCCTGTAGGCTCCCTTCAAATACTGGAAAGCCACTATAAGGCCTGAGTTGTCTCAGTATATCCCGCCAGTTAAACTTCCCATGCCCTTCCTATCTCAGGGTAAATGTCCTGGTTTAAATTTGGTTGAGAAGAGCTTCATAGAAAAAGTATTTTTAGACTGGGACAGCAGTGTCCACAAAGGAAGTGTTTTATTGGTGTAGCTGAGCCAGTGTAATTACCCTGGCAAAGTTATGCTGGTATTTTTCCCTGTGTATACAAGCTATGAGTCTCAAAGTGTGCTTCACTGACAGAAGAGCCTCCTTTGTTGGAGAGATTCTTTACATCTGAATCAGGTCGTTAATAAGTGCCTCATCACTGAAGTCAATGCCTCAGACGTTACAAGGAACTTTACTCTTTGCCTCTCAGAAAATCTGAAGCTGTTTCATGCACTCTTTGCCTCTCAGAAAATCTGAAGCTGTTTTATGCTTGTAACAGACTCAACAAGAAATGCCATCCTTTGCTAACAGAAAACCAGCTAGGGGGGAAGGATAGCCCTTACTGAACATCAGCATCATCAGTGGTCATTTGGTTTTGTGGAGAAGGAGCTCTCTCTTGGGAGTCAGCAAACACCAAGACATACCAACAGAAGGCCATAAGTGTGGGTTTGTTTCTTTGCTTTTCTATTTTATCTCCTACTTGATACCTTTGTAGCCTCTTTCCCTCCCTGCTAAAGAGATTTCTGTTCAAATAGGGGTCACTATGCTGTAACACATGTGAAAACTGCAGCTGTGCAACGGCAGCCTATGAGAAGACTGAATGATCCTGGTGGTCCTTTCCAACCATAGCTATTCATAGTGATTAGATATTTTGCTGAGGGATTTGGTTTGGTCAAGGACTTGTCAGTGTGAAAATAATGCTTGGACTCGATGATCTTGGAGGTATTTCCCAATCTAAGAAGTTCTGTGATTATGTGAAGAGAGGAAAGTTAATGTGAACTGAAATATCTTCAATGACAACGAGTCATAAGGACCAAGATGTGCTGCTCCATGTGAAAGATAACCATGTCAAGTGAATAGGGCTGTTAATACAGTCACAGCCTTTGCTAAATTTAGTCATATACACTTATCACTCGAACTGAAAATGTGCAGAGCAGCAAAGTAAATGGATTAAATGATCATTAGACAAAAGAAAGATAAACAAATATGGTAATTGTATTTTCTATGAATAGCAATGTAAAGTCATCAATCAGTGAGTTTTCTTTATTAATACTTATTACAGAATTAAATGGATTTTCAATAGGCTTTACAGAACCATAGAAAAACTGATTTAACCGGGACAAGCCTCCTTCTCATGCAGGACTACTGCCAATACCTGCTGCCAGCTGTACCTCTGTCTAGTCAAATCCCCAAAGATGGTGATTTCACAGCACCTGCTCCAGTGCTACCCTCTTAGTGAAGCTTTTCTTTATGTCCAATCTGAACTTTCCCAGCCACAACTTATGATCTTTGCCCATTATTATACCATCTGCCACTACTGAAGACAGTTTGGCTGCATTCTCTTTGTTACCTTTAAACCCAGAATCACAGAAACATTTGGGTTGGAAAAGACCCACCTACCGATAACCCTACTCTACAGAGTATATCCCCTAAACCATATCCCCAGCACCACATCTAAATGACCTTTAAACACATCTGGGGTTGGTAACTCAACCACCTCCCTGAGCAGCCCATTCCAAGGCCTGAGCACTCTTTCTGTGAAAACATTATTCCTAATGCCCGATCTAAACCCACTTGGACACAGCTTGTTCTGTCACTAATTGGTGTAAAATATGACTGTCTGCGCTGTGGTGTTTCTTCATCAGATAAACCAAGGCAAAACTAATCAGCTTTTTGTGTTATGTTGTCTGGCTCCTGGACCATTTTGGTAGCACTCTGCTGGATCAGCTCCAGTTTCTGCACCTCTCTGTGACACTGTACCATGCTCCTACAGAGTGTTCCAGATGTGTATTTGCTAGGGACACTACTCTTTACTCAGTCCTTCCTTCCTTCCTTCCTTCCTTCCTTCCTTCCTTCCTTCCTTCCTTCCTTCCTTCCTTCCTTCCTTCCTTCCTTCCTTCCCATTAATTTCTTTTACTGTTAAAGTTTTAAGAATAACATTTGACTGATAGTAAAATTACTTTTGGGTTCAAGAATCATGTTTGGATTTCTACTTTTAGCATTTAATTTTATCGAATAATTTTCATTGAAAACGTTAAAGAAATCTATTTAAGATCTAAAATGATTGCGTTGCTTTATCTTGCCAAGATGGTGACACCCTGGAGACTACATGACTGAAGCTATTATGTTGGATTAGCTCTGTGTGTTGTGTCTGCCCTACAGGCCTTGTTCTAGTGTCTAGGATGGGAAGAGGATGATTTGAGTGTTCAGCAAGTGCAACCCTTTACACTTTCTTGATACTACATCAAGTTATACCTTCACAGCATGACAAAGAGTCCCTTGTCATCTCTCCTGTGGGGTCCCTTTAAGTGCTGGAAGGCCACTTCCCAGAGCCCTCTGTTCTCTTCTCTAGCTTTAATAACCCCAGTCATGGTTAGGAGACAAAGTTCACCACATACTACAACTCAGACCACCTTAACCCTATACTCAAATCATTCTGCCCATTTTTTTCTGTGGAAACCTTCTTAAGGGAAGCATTCATTCACTCAGATTAAGTCAGCTGAGGCTATATAAGTGAATTTGTTCTGGGCAATAAAACAAGTCTTCAGCTTTGTCCCTTCAGTAATTATTTGTTCCTATCTACTTCTGTAACCATGATCAAAAAAAGAGAACCAAATGAAAAACAATTAAGAAGAACTACTTCAGAAGCCTTCATGTGGCCTGTTAACCACACAGGTACATGCTTTCAAAGCACATGAGATGGAGCATGTGCACACACACATGTGTGTGGGTAACATTTTTACTGAATATGAAATGAGACAAGAGAAAAATGTACCTCTGAGGGAGATGCTGCTTGTGTTTAGCAAACACTGGACATGTTGTAGTCCGGGGTTTAAATATTTGTTCCAAATAACCAAAGATCAATTTCTTTCAACAGACACAGAGCGCATTTGAGCTCTCTTTCTCTCTGTGTATCCAAACTGACCTCTCTCTTTTTCTTTTGATGTTTGCAGGCAACTAACGGAAGAGTAAATTAAACAGGTTAATACTGTGAGATCAGTGTAGCTGCAAAGAATTTCTCTAGTCAGCTTATCAAAATATGTTGACTGAATTTGCTTTGCCATGGTACAAGTTGGCTTGGTTCTCCTGTCCAGGCCAATGATGTCCTGGTGGATCCATCATGCTGAAGGAGAAGGTTTCCTTTGCATTTCTGACACTTGTGTTGAAACAAGAGTTAGGCAAAAACAGTTAATGTTTGTCCAGTGGCTTATCTGCACAGAGAAGCCAGGCAAAAGGGGTTTGGTGCTTCTAGGAAAAAACTGTCAGCCAAGAAAAGAAGGTTTGAAGTCCAGAGCTGAACAAACTGTTCTCTGTGTTGGCTTTGATAAAATCAAAAAGAGAAACAAGTGAAAAGAGCAAATTCTGCTAGTTCATTTCACTTCAGTGCTTCCAAAACAGTTTCCTTCCATGTGACTATGTTAAACTTAGAGGTTATAACAACCATTCAATAATGTTTACATGTTTCTCTTAAAACGAGCATGTATCTGCATAGAATCATGCATTATATTTAACCTAAATGTATATATTAGCTTACAGATAGTATAGATAGAAAGTGTGTTTTGGTGGTGCTTTTAACAAGCTATTTCAGACTTGAAAGGAAAAGCAATTAAAATTTAGTTTTGAGGGCTTGAAACTCCATGATAGTAAAAACATAGTGTTATTTTTGATATACTGGAATTTCCTGTGAATGGAAATTCCATTTTCCTTATTAGCTTTGCTGAAGATATGTTGGACTACTGGCTTCTTAGAGGTAAATTAGCCCTTTGTGCTTAGCCTAAATAGTTCTTTATCTGACATTTGCTTTTGGAGAGGCAAGTTCTGAACTCTTGCATCTAACTTCAGAGCCTTTGTTCATCAACTACTCCCTATTTGTACTACAAGAGTACAGATAAGAGGCACAGAATAAGACAGAACACAAGCCAAGTGGGCCACCTGCCTTCTAGTGGCTTTCATGGCCATGCCCCATAGCCCATATCCTGCCCACAGCCAGAGGCGTTCTCGTCATATGTCAAGTAGTGGCTGCAGCATACCAGAGTGGCTGGGGAGAACTAACACTACCAGAACAATTCATTCATCCTCTGGACTGCTCCTCACCCATTTGCAAGAGAAGAACATGGTCATCAGCAACCAAAATGTGGTATAATTCTCCTAGCAAGTTCCTTAGCTTTTACTTACAGTCTGAGGAAAGGAAAAGAAGGAAGATAAGAGGGATGAAGTGATTCAGTTAGGACAGCAGAGGTGGTGGGACAGTCTAAGCTAAAACTCAGATCTCTACTAGACTGTACTGCTTCTTAATGATGCAGTGCTGGCTTTAATAATTCCTGTTAACCACAAAGCCTGAAGCCTGCCATACAGGTATGCTATTGACTAGGACCTGCAATGTCCATGTATTCTTATTTCCTTTGGAAATGAGGTTAATGGCCATTGATCACTTCATTCTAGATATTTCTTGACTTTGGAGGGGAAATTTTTTAGCATCAAGACCACAACTTCTTGAATAAACATGATTGTCATCTGCTTTGTTCTTCAGGAGGTACTTGCATGCCTCATCCTGAAAAAGTGGAAGTTCAGGGTGAGTTTAAATGAAAAGTAGCCTTACTGACATAATAATCATCTTGGAAGCAAGTAATTGAGGTTGACTTACGTCCTCAATCTAAGTGACCAGGTTACTAGCTATCTCCTCCACTTGTTCCTTTTTTAAAGGGAGAAGGGCAGTCCCAGGGAGGAGATTTTTCAAGATCATGACATTAACAACTCACAGAGTACAGAGAGTGAGCCACTTAACATGTCTTGTGGATATTTTGGTCTAGATTTTAACCAGTATTTTTACTAAGTAGAAACACGACAATCCTTCAAACTATGGCATCCAAAAACTGTGAGCCTTGATTTTTAACTCATTTCTTAATGCTGAAGAGGAATGCAGATTTTAGATTTTTATGACAATTTCAATAGACATTTTTCAAAATGTGAATGTCAGCCTTGATGTATTTTCAGAGCCACAAATCAGAGTGGTTTCATATACAAAAAGGTAAGGAGAAAGGACGCTCCAAGTATTTCATGTATCCAAATCACCAGGAGTAGTTTATCTTCACCTGTGATGTGGTTTTTTTTTTATTTAATTCTAAACCTACCAGTGAATTTTCAGCAAATCCTGATAGGGTTTGGCTTCTGCAATCAACTTCAATCTCATTATAGTGGGCAGTCTAATGAAATTAGCCAAAGGTTATGGCATACAGTAAGGGAATCTGAAGCTTAGCTCTGATTTTGTGGATGTTGCTATAACTCACAACATAACCGAAATCTGCAATCTCAGAAGCAAAAGGCAATCCAGAATGTTCTGAATCCAGCATGGATTCAGAATTTAAGGTTCACTATTCTTGGCAACATTTTTGAAGCAGGAAAACCTTGTGCTGAGCAGTTTCATGTTGTCTCACTACAAATATTTCCAACACAAAGGTAATTTGAACAAGCCTTCACAACTGGTGAAGAGCAGGCATTAGGGAGTAATTTAGATGGGTGTCTAAAAAAGATGAATCTCACACTCTCTAGCTGCCAGTTTCTTTCTAGTGGAAGGAGCTTAGGTAACTTGTTCAGATGTAGACATATTTACTCTGCTCTGGTATGATCTTGCTTGGAGTACCGCATCTGGGTCTGGATCCCTCAATATAAGAAGGACACAGAGCTGGTGGAGCAGGTCCAAAGAATAGCCACAAAAATGATCAAGGGAGCACCTCTACTATGATGACAGCCTGTGGGAGCTGGGGTTGTTCAGCCTGGAGAGGAGAAGGCTCTGGGGAGACCTAATAGCAGCCTTCCAGTACTTGAAGAGGGCTACAAGAAGGATGAAGAGAGACTGTGGTGCCACAGCCTTTTCTATTGGGACCACGGTGGAGTGATCCGTCAGTTTTGCCACTTCCTTTGCTCTCTAGGTCACTGGCACAAAGAGTATTTCTGATGTCAACACAGAACAAAGTTCCCTGTGATCAGCTGCCTGTTTACTGCGAATTCACCTATGGATGAAGCCTGCTTAGAAGTAAGAGAAATCTCAGTACAAAAGGACACTGAACTCTCTGGGAGCATGTCTGTAACAAACCTTCTCCCATGCACAAACAACAGGCTAGTTCACATAAAATCCTCTTGCCAGGCTTCCAGCACCCTGACCGCTGGGCATCCATATTTCATGATAGTCAAGGAGAAGCCTGTTGAGACTATTTTTATTGATCAAACAAACACTATCTTCCTTACAAATATCTGCAGCATCTGGTTTGGCTTCCCATATTGCACAACTCACTGAAGTAACTAATTTGTGTTTTGCTAATGCATACATTGACTAGAAGAAATTAAAAGAAGACAAGAGATAAGCTGTTTTTTCTCTTAAGAGTATCTTCCACTGGTTAAAGTTTCCACTGTCAGTTCTTTCACTGCTTGTTTTTTGTTGGAGAAAGTAAGCACAGCTCCTTCAGTGCCTCAGAGCAGTGCATTTTCTGTAATATTCATGTAAGGCTGGAGAGCTGCTGGGCGGAAAAGGACCTGGGGATGTTGGTGGACAGCTGGCTGAACACGAGCCAGCAGTGTGCCCAGGCGGCCAAGAAGGCAAACAGCATCCTGACCTGTATCAGAAATGGTGTGATCAGCAGGAGTGGGGAAGTGATCATGCCCCTGTTCTCAGCACTCGTGAGACCACACCTCCAGTACTGTGTCCAGTTTTGGTCACCACAGTATAGGAGAGACATTGAGGTGCTGGAGTGGATGCAGAGAAGAGCGACGAGGCTGGGGAGAGGTCTGGCAAACCACCTCTGAGGAGTGGCTGAGGGAATTGGGGTTGTTTAGTCTGGAGAAGAGGAGTCTGAGAGGGGACCTTATTGCCCTCTACAATTACCCAGAAGAAGGTTGTAGTGAGGCTGGAGCTGGCCTCTTCTCCCCAGTTACTAATGATAGGACAAGAGGAAATGTCCTCAAGTTGTGTCAGGGGAGGCTTAGGTTGAATGTTTGGAGGAAGTTCTTTCCTGAGTGGGTGGTCAGGCATTGGAACAGGCTGCCCAGGGAGGTGGTGGAGTCACCATCCCTGAAGGTGTTTCAAAGGAGAGTGGATGTGGCGTTTGTGGCTATGGTCTAGTGATGAAGGATGCTGGGATGAAGGTTGGACTGGATGATCCTGGTGGTCCTTTCAACCATAGCGATTCATAGTGATTAGATTTGGTTTAGTCAAGGACTTGTCAGTATGAAACTACTGATTGGACTCAATGATCTTGAAGGTCTTTTCTAATCTAGGACATTCTGTGATTCTGTGATATTTCTGACTTTTCCCCTTACCCTCCATATGTTTCCTTTACCTACATTTTTTCCCCAAAGTGTGGCACTAAAGTCAGACACAACTGTTCCAGAAAAAATCCTTTCCATACTCCACTTCTCATTAAATGAATTTTCAACTTTTTTTTTTTGCTAAGCTGTGAACTCCATCCTATTATCATACAATTTCAAAGTTCTACTGTCAAATGCTGAATTTGATTCCATTGTATAAATATGATTCAGAAGCTTGCTTTTTTTCCCCTTGAAGCAGGAATTACATCCATAACAACCTGCCAATGTATTTAAAGCAAATCATTCATTACTTTTATTCTAACCCTATTTGCTGTGTATTTGTGTACAACTTTGGAACTGTTTGTGGCATATTTCATGCATGGATATTTAAATCCATTTGCTGTGTGCAGGCTATTTGTGCCAACTGTGTCTCTAGCTGTTCATTTCCCTTGTTCAATCCAGTTAGCATTTTTTCGCAAGAAACAGGCACAGACAAGGGCTGATTACTGGATCAGAGAGAGATCTTTGCTCTGATCTGCTGTGACCATTCTTCTGTCACTTGGAAAAAGAATAAAATAGAAGTGAAAGTTTATGATATTGAGCTTTTTCTAGGGGATTTTCAACAACTAGAGAAGCAATGTTAATATATTTAAGTGAAGGTTTATGATATTGAGCTTTTTCTAGGAGATCTTCAACAACTAGAGAAGAGATGTTAATATACTTAAGTGAGAGTTTATGATATTGAGCATTTCTAGGGGATCTTCAACAACTAGAGAAGCAATGTTAATGAACTTTAATGAAAGTTCATGATATTGAGCTTTTTCTAGGGGATCTTCAACAACTACAGAAACAAAGAAAAGACTGGGTGAGGCATTTAGTGCCATGGTCTAGATGACTGGACAGGGCTGGGTGCTAGGTTGGACTGGATGATCTTGGAGGTCTCTTCCAACCTGGTTGATTCTATGATTCTATGAAATATACTTGAAACTGTTGTTGTCTGAAGGAAACATTTCTGTTCTTTGCAATGTGATAATTATTCATTTCAAAATCTCAGCAAACAAAACTAAAATCATTTTTAAAGGAGTCCAATAACTGTGGGTATTTTGAAGATTTTTACCTTTTCTCATGTGGTAGGGAGGAATATGCCACAAAACTACAGTTTGATTCCAGAGACACAGCTGGGTTTTTTTTGAGTCCTACTCTTTTGTGTGGATAGGCAAAAGCCTACCATGGCAGTCTGGTGCAGTCCCCACTGACTGGAAAAGCATAAACATTAGTCCCATTTTCAAAAAGGGTAGGAAGGAAGAGCCAGGGAACTACAGGCCAGTCAGTCTCAGCTCTGTGCCCAGAAAGATCATGGAGTAGATCCTCCTGGAGGCACTACTGAGACAGAAGAATAGTGAAGAGGTGATTGGCTGCAATCAGCATGGCTTCACCAGGGGCAAATCCTGCCTGACAAACCTGCTGGCCTTCTATGAACAGGTCACAACATTCATAGATGAGGGGCGAGCAACTGATGGCATTGACCTGAACCTGAGCAAAGCCTTTGACACTGTCCCGCATCACATCCTGGTCTCCAACATGGGTTTGATGGGTGACCTTATTGTGGCCTTTTAGTATCTAAAGGGGGCCTACAAAAAAAGCTGGGGAGAGACTTTTCAGGATATCAGGGAGTGACAGGACTAGGGAGAATAGAGCAAAGCTGGAGGTGGGGAGATTCAGCCTGGAAGTGAGGAGGAAGTTGTTGAGCATGAGAGTGGTGAGAGCCTGGAATGGGTTGCTCAGGGAGGTGGTTGAGGCCCCATCCCTGGAGGTGTTTAAGGCCAGGCTGGATGAGGCTGTGGCCAGCCTGATCTAGGGTAGGGTGTCCCTGGGCATGGCAGGGGGGTTGGAAGTAGATGATCCTTATGGTCCCTTCCAACCCTGACTGATTCGATGATTGTATATGAGAAACAGACTTCAGCATAGCTACACTGGCTTTTGTCTCATCATATATTGGATATCCTGTGGAAGAAAAGCCAAAAGTTCTGTGAATTACCACAGGAAAAGTGACAAATGCAGAATGATAATAATTTTCAATATTTTTATGGAAGCAGAAATAAATAATGTGAATGACTACTTGTTTTTTTCTTGTTTTCCACTTCTAGCATCTTTATTTGTATTAGGGAAAATCTTGAGGCCACTGCCAGAGGTGTAAGCTAATTTTGTAATGAAGATGCTGCTTTCAAAGTGTCATGAGCAATACCTGGATGTGTGTCTTGCTCTCTGGCCTTGAGCAGACCACCAAAGCTCACATTCTGTGTAGGGAAGAAGTTCTATATCCCATATTGTGTGTAGGGAAATAATTCAACGGTTTCTATCTTCTGCTCTTTTTCTCTCTCTCTTTTTCCCCACTGTACTCTTTTTTTTTGTTTTTGTGAGAAGGAAGGTTGAGATTTATCTTACCTATCTTCCAGTATTTCAGGTGTCTAAGTTATTTATGTATAGGCAAAGTGGACAACCTCTTCCACAAGGCAACTGCTGACAAATATCTGAATACCCTGTAGAGTGCTCCATTGATTACAGGAGAAGTCTCAAGTGACTTTGGTCTTATTCTTCTCAAGTGAATGTCCAAAGTCAGGTCAGGTGAATTCAGGCCAGACTGTCTTTCATTAATAAACACTACTTATCATAGTCCTGATTTCCACACTCTCTCCAAGCTGAATATGAATACTGACAGAACAGTAATAATGCTTTCATCTAGCAAATGACGAAGCTGGTTTCAAAAGTGTGCAGATGTTCTTTCACCTTTCCTCCCCCCCCCCGCAGCATCTGAACAACAACAAATCTTCTGAAGTGTACAGGCTTATTTTTTTTTACTATCAGGACCTAATCTTTAAAAGTACATCAAAGTTACTTAAATAAAGCCTAAAATGTCAACTTGACTGAAATTAAAGTCAAAGAGACTCAGCAAAAAGGTTATTGTCCATTTGTGTTTCTAAAATGCTCTGTTCTTGGAACTGGAAAGGAAAATTATCAGGAAGGCTTCCTCAGGTGACAAGAGTTTGTCAACTCTTTCATGCCTTTTTTTAGGGCCATTGAGTTTGTCTTTTACAAATGAGGCTTTCAAAGCTCAAAGGACAACTCTTCAAAATTCTGTGAAGTTAGGTCACCTTATCAGCCCTCTCCCTTTGAGCCACTCTTACATGGGTTTGCTGTGAAAGCTGAACATGAAAGTTCAAAGCACTTAATTTACTTCTCTGTCCCTGCCTGCTCTGGGCTTGGGGGTGGATAATGAGGATGATGGCAGAGGAGGATGGCAGAGTTCTTTTCCAGCAAATATACTTTTGACAGTGTCCCTGTTGGGAACTGACTTTTGCAAATATTTACTCCACTTTTGACTGAACCCTAAAAACAAAGATTCCAACTGTGCAGGCTGAACCGTCTGGAGGCCACCCTGTGTTATCAGTATGTGCATATTTATGAGAGACAGGACAGGATTTACCTCTGATTTCTGGCAAAGTAGGTGCAATTTTACCCCTAAAAATGGGCTTGAAAACTCAGTGTCTCTTATAATTTTAGCAAATTCATGGTTTTCCTTCCTGTTTTAATGTGAGATCAAGGCAGTTCCTTCTTGCATTATAGAAAGAAAGCACAGTTTTATTCTTATCCCAGTCTGTCTCCCAGTGGTGAATGACAAACCACGCTGGATGATCAGCATTGGCAGAGACCGGGAGGCACTTGTGTCTTTGAGACAAGAAGTCACACAGCCAAAGATGAACACACATACATACATACATAAGAAATCTTAGCAAGGCAAAAGATCTTTGAATTCTTACTTAAGTCTGGCCAAAAATCAAAGAGTTTAAGAAAATGCAAATGAAGGAAATCCATAACCAAACCTAAGCCCCAGGCACCTGAAGTCTTTGAGCTGAAGTTCTCAACCTTCACATAACAATTTGGTTTCGTATCTAAAATCAAATTGCTCCCATCAAATCCTTCTCATCCCACCTGTCTAGACAAGGCCTGTAGAGCAAAAATGCATTCTGTTCTACACAAATTTACTGTTCTGTTCCTTCCACTACACACACCAACGTGAATCTGAGTTCTCTGACATAATGGCCAGGTCGTTTCCTCTTCTTATTTTGAATGGCTGTGTGTCAACACGTCACGTCACTCACAGTGCAGACAGATACAAGTAAGAAAATAGTGTGACTGAGATGAAGTCCTCCTGAGCAGCATTCAGTTTCCACCTTTATCATAAACTCATCTATTGGTCTTGGATATATATCATTGCCAATATATGTGAGTGACTGATATCACCTACCTGCACTTGTGCAAAGCATCTAACACTGTCTTACATGACATCCTTGTCTCTGAATTGGAGACACACGGATTTAAAGCATAAGTCACTCAGTGGATAAGGTACTGGCTGGATGGTTGCATTCAAAGAGTTGCAGTCAACAGCTCAGTGCCTGAGTTCAGACCAGTGACAATTGGTGTTCCTCAGGGGTCACTATTGGAATCAGCGTTCTTTGTCAGTGACAAAAACAGTGGGATTGAGCGCACTCTCAGCACGTCCGCTGCTGACACCAAGCTGTGTGGTTCAGTCAGCATGCCAGAGGGAAGGAATGCCACCCAGAGGGACTTTGCCAGCCTTGCAAGGTAGGTCTGTGCAAGCCTCATGCAGTTCAAGGCCAAGTGCTAAGTCCTGCACATGAGTAAAGATTGAGAACAACCCTCTGGAGAAGGACTTGAGGGTATTTCTGAATGACAAACTGAATATGAGCCAGCAACGTGTGCACAGGCCAGAAAGCCAGTTGCATCTTGGGCTGCGCCCAAAGAAGCGTGGCTGCCAGGCCAAGGAAGGTGATTCTTCCCCTCTGCTCTGCTCTCGTGAGACTGCACCTGGAGTACTGTGTTCAGTTCTGGTGCCTCCAACTTAAGAAAGACAAAGAGGTATTGTGCTGAGTGCAGAGGCAGGCCATGAAGGCTGGAGCACCTGTCCTATGAAGACAGACTGAGAATGTTGGCATTGCTTAGCCAAGGGACACTTTAGAGTGGCTTTTCAGTACTTAAATCAGACCTAGAGGAAAGATGACAAGAGACTTTTTATCACTGTGTGCAGTGATAGGATGAGGAATATGAGTTTCAGATTGAAACAGGGTAGATCTAGATTAGATACTAGGAGGAAACTCTTTATTGAGAGGGTGGTGAAGTACTGGAGCAGGTTTGCCAGAGAAGTTGTGGATGCTCTATCACCAGAAGTGTTCTTGACCAAGTAGGATGGAGCTTTGAGCAACCTAATGTATGATGCTGTGAATGAAATGGCATGCAAGCAGAAGAAATCAAAATGCTTAGATTTCATTCACTTACAGGTGCTCTGCCAGACCTCTGGATATTTGTTCAATGTCTCTTCATTATTTTCATCTAAGGTAATGTAGGAATAAGACGATGCAGTTTTACAGCACCTGACTAGGGGCCAGTTCTCCTTAAAATTTATGACATAATTTCAGTTCCTACTTATCTGAAGCTTCACACTGAAGTAATGTTTCTGTGAATTCAGAGAATTCTGTTTGTTTGCTGGAAACCCAAGTTACTATAGTCCAGAAAGAAGACACTCTTAAACAAAAATAATATATGAGAAAGAACTTGGCCTCTGTACTAATATCCTTGTCTCCATCCAGCTTCCATAAAACTCATGGAAGGCTTCTAAGAAGAGTTGCATTGGATGCTCTTGTGTGTAAAGCAAGATATATAGCCTCATAACCTTTTTTCAACATGTCTTATTTATTCAGTATATTCCATCGTCTCTTCCACGGGGACCCTTGCAATCTCCTCTGTCAATAATGCCAGTCAACAAATCCCAGGGGCCAAATTTCCACAACCATAATTGTCGCCTCTTTTTTGCTTGGCTGTGCTTCCTTACCTGCCAGCATCAATATATTTAAGACTTACCCTATAAAAGCAACCTGGTAGCACACAGAGAATAACCAAATACTCTTCCTGATTGTCTTGTTTTCACTTCTATCCTCTTCTTTTTTATCTGACTGCTTTGCCTGTTAAACGTCAATGAAGCTAGGTGTTCTTCCTCTGGGGCAGAATCCAGCACAGCCTGTGAGCCCTTTAGGCAAGGAATTGCTTTTCTGGTGAAATGCCCAGCATATTTTGAAGGAAGATTTTAGAATAATGACTATTGATGTTGCCACCACACAGAGGAAGACAAATTATTATCTGTGTCTTGCAATTATTTTTTCCCACATTGCGACGATAGAAACGAGAGCAGGGGATGTGTATGTATGTTGTGTGGTATGATAACTGCACAATCAATTACTTGTGCCTTGCATTTCAAATGCTAGGCAATTGCTGCACACCCACTCCTTTGTGTCTGATTGCTTAATTCGTTTACTTAATTCATTTAGGCAGAAGAGTCCTTGATGGTTCCAGCTGTCTAGTTTTCTAGGCTAGAGCTGAGGGCAATCAATTAGCTCCACCGGTCCAAAAAGTAGAAATGCATGCATGCAGCCTTCAATCCCTACTTATGAGGTTAATGGAAGCCATTTGTAGCACAATACAAAACCCAACCAGAGTATTTAGATCTCTTTGCAAAATTCTCACTTCCTTCCAAGAGTCTGAGAGTTGTTTTTCAATAATATGTAGTAAGAACAGAAAGCTGACACCAAGATGAAGTGGCTTAAATGTGCCATGCAAAGGACAGAGCCACCTGTACAGCACCTTAGATGAATGAGGTGGCCATTTATGGGAGCATCCCATCTGACTTTTAGGATGTAGCTAAATTCTGAGACGGAGAATAGTCTCAAGAACAAGCTTACACAAAGTAAGCCCTGATGATCTTTCCATCCTCAGAGTTACATTATCTGGCTAAATCTGACAGCATAAGAACCACACTGTTCTTAGAGGGACCTGGGATCAGGTAGACATTTGCCTCTCCCAAGTTATGATTGTTATGACAAAGCTTTCTGAAGATGTTCAGGAATACCTGGTCCCATCCCAAAGGACCACTGTTCCAGGGTTCTTAACTTCTAAGATAACTCCAAAGCTCTGGAGGGGGATCACTGTGAAAATTTCCTTGTGTCTCAGCAATGCACAGATGGGTAAGAGTTTGGTTCTCAGCCAAGGTAAAAGCACCATGGTAGCAAAATGGTGAAAAGTCTTGAAAGCAGGACTATAATTAGTTCCAATATAGTTATTATGTCATATAAGACTTGTCTCAGTTGCAAAGTAATGCCATAGCAGATCCTGAAATTAATCTTGCTGACAAGGAACCCCTGGTAGTGTTTTCTGCAGGTTTTCTCTGTCACAGGATCACAGGATGTCAGGGGTTGGAAGGGACTCAAAGAGATCATCGAGACCAACCCCTCTGACAGAGCAGGATCATACAATCCAGTTCATGTCACAGAGGAACGCATCCAGACGGGCCTTGAAAGTCTCCAGAGAAGGAGACTCCACAGCCTCTGTGGGAAGCCTGTTTCAGCGTTCTGTGACCCTTACAGTCACTGTCCAGCTGTTTGTATTGCAGCTTGGTGAGTAGGTGCTAGATTTATCTCACTCTGTTGTGAGCATACAACTGATATGCTTTCTTTGAACACCTGGAATTACATGGTTTGGGGCTAGGTGCTCGAGGATACCAACATACAATGTGTGAAAACAGCCCAGGGAATTTAGATCCCTACAGTGGGCAGGAGATCATAGGAGTGAGCTAACTTGCCCTTTGGAAGTACTTGTCTGTCTCCACAGACAAGAGACCCTACAATGTAACTGTGAAGCTGAATTTGGGTTGCCTCTAGGCATCACTGAAAACAGAACTGGAAGGCCATTTGGAACATAACTATCCCTGCACCCCAAGAAAGCTCCCAACACAAAGGACACTACATATCCCTATTTATAGTCTGCTTCACAGCAACTTATTGCCAGAAGACATAGACTGAGAACTGCACCAGGACTGAAACATTCAAGAAAAAATGTATTTGAAACTGTCAGCGTTTCCACAGGGCTTCTGGCTTGCTGATGAGAGAGAGTTCTACGAGAGCCACATAGCAACCACAACTTTGCTTTGCATGAAATGGTTCAACTTCGGCAAGTGATTTGGCATAAGTGTCACAGCCCTCAAACATTGCCTGTGACAAACTGAATGCCTCCCTCTTTGAATTGAAGAGCCTCAAATCCTTTGTGATAGCTACTGGAGATTAATGTTTCAGAATTCCTGTAACAGTGGGAGGGCATTATCCCGTGGCAATGCTTTGCTTGATCAGTCCAATCTCTTTAACTGTGTGTATTTGATAATCTTTTTCGATTTGAGTTGGTTGCTAACAGCCCATGGCTGTGTGGAGAACACCTTACAATTATTCAGCACCTTTCATCTTGAAGCCTTAGGGCTTTGCACATATTAATAGTTACATTAATAATTAATAGTGTTAATAGGAGTTGCGTCCTCTTTTATTAATGTGGGAATTGAGATACGGAAAGGCTACTGGGTGCTTGAGCAAGGATGTCTGAAGCTGAGGCCGGTTTAGATGAGAGTAGTTTATGTTGCCATAATTACTGCATAATTACGCCGTTGGAGACACCCAGTGAAGACAGACAGCTACAGTACTAAACAAGGGAGTTGGTTTACCAGACTACTTTTGCTAATGTAAAAGGGTTTCTGCCTCCTTTCCCATCGGAGTACAGGC
Source organism: Tricholaema leucomelas (assembly GCA_013400475.1). Lineage (NCBI taxonomy): Eukaryota > Metazoa > Chordata > Aves > Piciformes > Lybiidae > Tricholaema lacrymosa > Tricholaema leucomelas. The sequence continues at coordinate 594,641 of WAAF01008224.1, forward strand.
CAGAGTAGTCCAACTTTAAGAGCTTGAGATCATTCACATAATCCAGTGGAAATGAGAAAATGGAATAAACTTCATAGTTGCAATCCTAAATCAAAGCTACCCAAGGACTGTGTTAAAGTACCTGGTAAGGGCAGCAGTTACTGAGGCACAGCTGTCCTTGGGTCAGTGAGGAATCACTGCATTGGTGATTGCTGGCTGTCTTCCTGTGAATCTACTTGAGGATTTTTAAGTCCTCCTGAGGAAGATGCTAGACTCTAAGTTTATTGCTGCTTTTCATTAATTTTAATACTTTATATTAATTTGATATGTATTTATTAGTAGGTTTATTTATTAGCCTGGAGAAGAGGAGGCTCAGGGGTGACCTCATTGCTGTCTACAACTACCTGAAGGGAGGCTGTAGCCGGATGGGGTTTGGTCTCATCTCCCAGGCAACTAGCAACAGAACAAGGGGACACAGTCTCAAGTTGTGCCAAAGGAGGTATAGGCTGGATGTTAGGAGGAAGTTGTTGGCAGAGAGAGTGATTGGCATTGGAATGGGCTGCCCAGGGAGGTGGTGTTGTTACTGCCCCTGGAGGTGTTGAAGAAAAGCCTGGATGAGGCACTTAGTGCCATGGTCTTGTTGATTGGACAGGGCTGGGTGATAGGTTGGCCTTGATGATCTTGGATGTCTCTGCCAGCCTGGTTGATTCTATGATTCTATGCTGCAGTGATGAAAGCCCTTAGGCACCTCTGAGGAAAGCTCAGCAAGAAAGGATTAAGTGTGCATCTGAGCACCCTTTGAAACACGTTGTCATGAATGGGAGTGTAATTTGAGGGTGAAGGGGGAAGGGAGAGGTTGCAAGCACAAACCACTGCCAAGGGCAGCATAGAAAAAAACAGCAAATGAACAAGCCAGGCTGGTCTCTTTGGTAGAGTCAAGAGGGTGTTGGTGAGAAAGAAGGTCCTGGTCATATAATTAATTGCTTGTTCTTGGCACAGCACTTAGAAACTGTGAAGTGTTCCTGAGGTGTTGTGTATTTATTGTGATCCCTACCCACTCATTATTGTATCTGACACCAGTTCAAACAGACTCTGTACCGTGTCTTTATGTAGTCTCTCTCTTTAAGAATTTCTCTGTGCATCCCCCATAATCTTCCCCTTCCCAAGCAGTCCTGTGGTGTGTGTGGCTAAGAAGCACAGGACTGCAACAGCTTAAAGAGAGTAATTAACAGAGACCACATTAGAGCTCTTGCAAAACACACAATGTGTTTATTCAGCATCAGGTCAACTAATTCCTAATGAAAGGGCACTGCACAGCAGAGTGCAGGACTTCAGTGGTCACAAATAGTTCCACTTAGGTGTTATTTACCTACAAAGAGCTCAATTCTAATTAGGGCCATGGGAGCCAGCAAGGCTGAAATCAAAAACTTGGTCCAACCATGTCCTCTATGTTGGTGCCCAAAACAATCTTTTAATAGACACAAAAATGCTTGGTTACCTTTGGTTTGTATGTTTTCCTGCTTCTCTAAACTTCCTTCTTTTGGCTGGGTCTGGAAGTAGGAGTGACTGAAAGATCATGACAAGATTTGGCTTTGTAGTGTTTCCAGAAACCTTGTGCATACACACACACACAAACTGTAAAAACTGCCTGTGGAGCAGTGAGGGCTAAACAAATGTTGATACCCTGTGCTAGACTGGAGGTAGCAGAAGCTGAAACAGACTGGAGGTAGCAGAAGCTAAAACTTCCTTAGCTGTGCACAACATATTTGGAGTCTATTTATGGGACTTCCATGGGCCCTGCATCCTCTGGAATCTCACCATTACAATGCTTTTCATAAATAATTGTTCTCCCAGCACCCCAGTAAATGAGGAGAATGTTATTATTTCCTGTTAGAGATGGGGAACAGAGACTCATCAAAATGGTAAAATCCTTATAAGATGCAGACAACCTTAAAGGCACCCTGATGCTCTTGAAAATTAGATTTAGACGGCTAAAGGCTTTGACTCACATGAGCAGCATATTCACATAGAGACAAGTAAAGGATTATAGCATCTGGTTATGCTCCTTGCTCCTCTGTTGGATGGGTGCACTCCCGCTACTGAGGCAGGAGCCCAGGAAGGATAAGTCTGGAACATACTTTTTGCCTGGCGTTAATATGCTTCTGATCCAGAGATAGTCACTCCTACAGCAAAGGATGTGGGCATGGTGGATGTCTCAGGATATGCTGTAAGAGATGAAGATCCAGAGAAGGGACAGATTTTAGAGGTTAATGGTGTGCAAAGGAAAGGAATGGGTAAAGGTTCCTTCATCCTGCTACTGGCTTAAGTTTGTTTGGTACTCCCTTCTGCCTTGAATCCTGCTTTTGGCTACAGTGAGACCTCTATTTATAAGACAGGTTCTAAGCCTATGATTGTTTTGGTGGATGAGCTAATAAAAAAAGTTCTTGTAATGATCTGCCAGTTCAACCCGAGAATTCCCAAGCTCTCGGGTGAAACCTCTACATCTGTCTGGGAGGGCCTTTTCTGAAGGACATGAATGACAAGACCCCATACAGAACTCTGTGGTTTTGCAGAACTAGGTGTTTGACCATCAAAGTTCTTTCTACAGTTCTATGAAAGGCTGGCAAATCAGATGAGTTGTTGACTTGACAAGTGCAGCCATCTATTTAACCTCATAATTAGGCAGGGAGAGATGAGCCATGCCCCCATCTCCCCTTCCCCTGTAGATCTTGCAAGGGTGGATTCAGAGCAGCCCAGCCTCAAGGGACTCCTGAAAGATAATACAGACATCAAAAAGAAACATTGTCCACTTTTAACCTTTCCCTCTCTGCCACTCTTGAGCATCTCAGAGGTTGCTCAGTGCTCTTAGGGAAGAACTTGATGCATGTTCTTTTACTCTTGCCTCCAAAAAAGTGGCTGCCTGGAGCAGAGTCCCAGTAAATGAGGAATTGCATCCATCTTCCCATACTTGCTAGCTAGCAGCAAAGTAGGGTTTCGTTCATTGCAGCAACGTAACTTCTGGTGCAAATGCTTTTAACCAGGAAAGGCATAAGCAGTCTGAGGATCTGTATCTTGGTGTACAGATGAGCATTTCCCATGCCAGCACCATCTAAATCTACTTGTTGCATAATCATGTGAGAAGCTCTAAGTTCATCTACACCATCTCCATCTCTTGACCTACACTATGACTGCATATAGCCTCTATGGCACTTATCCTGCAAGGGGTAAAGGAATGGCACTCAAGATTTCTAGATGTGGTTATTTAAAGAAAATTAAGCAGAGAATCTTTCTCTCTTTCTTTTTTAATGTGTGGAAGGCTCTATTTACTCTTACAGGATATGTGGTCAAGTGGAAATCTCTCACCAACGTACAAGGAAGGCCTTCAAGAACTTCTGATTCATAAGCCAGAGAGAGAGAGAAATCTGAGTCATAAACCGAGAACCTCTACCAAGTTCCTTTCATCTGAAAGCCACACATTTACCCAGGACAAGAGACATCTCTAGTTAGCCTTATCAAGCCATGAATGTCTCTCTTTTGATTTCAGTAGGCTTTTGAATGTACAAAATGAGCAGTCATCTCCAGACCCGTATGATCTTACACTGAAGATATTGACTGTGAAATGACTGGCATTTAAAAGCTGTCATTTCTAAGCAAGCACACCAGCACTTCTTACGCTGATTACTGCTGTACTCCAGATTTCATGGGAGTGAGTGTCATCCAGCATTGCAGCAATATTGACAGTGTTCTTGCTTGTTGCCTTTTACCTCAGAATTATTACCCATGACTTGTTATTATGCCATAGAATGAGATTATGTTGTAGGAGGAGCATGAAACAATGAAGCTGGGTACTTTTTCTGACAGGTATTTGTGCTTCCTTGGCTGGCACTACTAAGCTCATCTGCTCATTTGCTGTTTCCAGCCCCCTCTCCCCACACATTCCTTTTTATTTCCCCTAGCCCCTGTCAATATGAAAATTTAAAAAATCAACATGCTAAGAGATAAAATCTCCAGTTTTCATTTTCCCTCTTAGCAGGAATAAATCAAAGCAGCAACAGAAAATACAGGTGCAAACTCAAAACCTTGTAGTAGTTCTGTTTGGAGAAGTGGCTGTAGAAGTACTTGATGTTTCAAATGCAAATACTGTTCTGCAGCTCAGCTCAGAGAGAGCTAAACATCACTGGAATTTAACTCCAGTAGTGCAAGAAAAGAAGAGAAAAACAAAATAGTGTGATATCTTGCCACACCAAGCAAAAGCAAATTGGAGATGTCATGGGGCAGGGTGATATAGGGGCCTGGCATCTGCAGCTTCAGCTTACATCAGCATCTGCTATGGGTGCTCAGCACCTTAAAAAATCTGTTCCTTCAGCATCTTCTCCCTTAATCAGAAGCACTGGAGTATTGCCAACCACTAAAAGGTTGGGCTAGGCAAAAGGAAGTTAGTTTAGCTTGTTGAGTCAAGTGATTTTATGTAACTTGCTCTAGAGGGAGGCATTTTTGTTCCAAATGGAATCAATTGCCGGTGGTTAAAAAGTACTTTTGGAATGGGTATGTTTAGTTAGCAGTTGAAAACCTGATAAGACAGAAAGGACAGAGGGGAGCATTCAGTGTGCTGCTGCTTTGAGTGTGTGAGGAATGATTTGAATCTGTTGAGAAAAGAAGAAGATGGTCTGGAAAAAATGTTTTCAAGGCAAAAGGAAAAGCATTCTATTTCACTGATGAGGAGGTGTTGGTCCGTGGAACTGAAACCGCTCAGCTGCTTCTCTTTCACGTCTAGAAAACCTAGCTGCTCTGCTAGGTAAGTGCAGATGCTGTCTGCTGTTAAACACAAGTTTGTTCCTTTGGACTGCAAGTCTCTTTTACTTAGAAAGCTTTCTCATGATGGGAGGCAGTTATTCTTCCTTCGTCTTGAGTTCTCTTTCAACTTCAGAGCCCAAGCACTTGACCTACAAATTGTGTGCTTCAGAATGAGGCTGGACTATGCGGGATCCCCTTTGTGCATGTAGCATCGCTGAGACAAGTGGTACAGAAAGGAAAGGAGAATATACTCTTCATGGGTTTTCTTGGCTTGGTCATCTCCCATCAGACTTCATGCCAAGAGATGCCAAAATTCTAAGTCCAACGTTTAGTAAAACAAAACCAGGACTGAAGGAATACTTTGATTTTTCTGGAACAATCATTCTGCAAAGGAAGCTAATAAAAAAACTTGACAAAGTAGTAAAAAAGTAGCTCTACTTTTTCCTTTAAAATCCTCACAGGATATTTTGAAGGTGTTTAAATATCCTTTTTTACCCCAAATAAGGCAGGATTTAAAATCTGATATCTCATTTTGTCAGTGAACACTGATGGTTTATAGGTATTCTGGGCTAGTGCTTCACTATCCACTCCTATTGAAAGGCTCTCATTTTTATTTCGACCTCTAAGTATGCATTTACCTCTAAGTATTCATGTACATTCACACTTATGTTCAAGACAGAATTATAGCCTGCCATAAGGGCATTCACCTGGAAAAGAGCACTGGTAGGTTCCAGGGGCTGTTCTAGTGAGTTTTTAAGCATAAAAAGAGTATCACTTCACTTCAGAAAATGTATTAAACTTCTCAGTCAGCATCTCTTCTAAGGAAAAAAAAAAACACTTTAGATTCAGGTAAATTCTGAGCAGAGTGAACATCTGTATTCTGCATTGCAGAGGACTACCTACCATGCAGATGCCAGAACAGAAGCTCTTGCCATGTGGGTGGTTTTGTGAACGCTGTTCATCTCTCCTTTTTCTCCACCTCACTCAGAGCCAAAATAGTCTGATTTAGCAATGTCAAGAAAAACCCTTTTGACACTTTTGAAACCATTCCTTGACTTTTCTGTTTCTTAGACTTCTGTTTTTTTATGAAAAGGTCACCTGAACTATGTGATGGGACAAATAAACAACCACCTGGGAAAAAAAATGCTATGAATTAGAATAAACTTTGAACATATATATGGCAGCAGCCAGTTCCAAGTTGGTGTTTTCTTTCAACCAAGGAAGTTCTTCACAGAGAGAGTGATTTGCCATTGGAATGGGCTGCCCAGGGAGGTGGTGGAGTCACCGTCCCTGGAGGTGTTGAAGAAAAGCCTGGATGAGAATCATAGAATCATAGAATGGTTTAGGTTGGAAGGGACCTCAAGGATCATCCAGCTCCAACCCCCTGCCATAGGCAGGGACACCTCCCACTAGAGCAGGCTGCTCAAGGCCTCATCCAGCCTGGCTTTAAATGCCTCCAGGGAGGAAGCATCCACAACCTCCCTGGGCAACCCATTCCAGTGTCTTACCACCCTCACTGTAAAGAACTTCCTCCTAACATCCAGTCTAAATCTCCCCTCTTCCAGTTTAAACCCATTCCCCCTCATCCTGACATTACCAGACCTTGTCAATAGTCCCTCCCCAGCCTTCCTGTAGGCTCCCTTCAGATACTGGAAAGCCACTCTAAGGTCTCCTCAAAGCCTTCTCTTCTCCAGGCTGAAGAGCCCCAACTCTCTCAGCCTGTCCTCATAGCAGAGCTGCTGCAGCCCTCTGAGCATCTTCGTGGCTCTCCTCTGGACCTGCTCCAGCAGTTCCATGTCCTTCTTGTGTTGGGGGCTCCAGAACTGCACACAGTACTCCAGGTGGGGTCTGACGATATAAAGCTTCATTCCTTAACTTTCAGCTGGCTGAGTCTAGTCTGGGTGAATTCATAAGAGTGTGTGTGGGGAGGGGTGGGTAACATCCAACCCATGGCACTTAGTGCCATGGTCTAGTTGACTGGATAGGGCTGGGCGCTAGGTTGGACTAGATGATCTTGGAGGTCTCTTCTAACCTGGTTGATTTTATGATTTATGGCACAACATTTTTTATTCCATACTTATGAGATGGCTAATGTAGGGATGAGAAGAAGGTAGGTGAAGGGATACACTCTGCCTCAAAGCCAGTGTAACTCTCTATAGTGAATTTTCATTTTTTCCCCTCTGTCCTGGCTATAAGGATAATTTGAGACAGCTGAGAAAACAAAGTGAGAAAACATACACAAGCTGATTTTTCTGTTATTCCTCAGATTCTTGACCGAGATTATCTTTTCATTTAATACTGTAGGTTGTATTCCTAAAATAAAGAACTCATATTGAAAGAAAACACAATGGAGTCAGGGAATCAGTTAATAATTAAACAATGAATATTTGAAATACACCCATAGAGGGAACTACCTGATATCTCAGCCCTCACGTATTTGATAGTTGAACGGGCAAGGTTTGTTTAATGAATGGTGATATTGAAAAGAAAAAAAAGAGTAATGTTAAGAATTGTTGTGCAAGGTTTTCCTTTAATAAAAGAATGCATGATCACATAAGCTCTTATATCATATCCTTTCCCACACAGACTCTGCATACTTCTGGCAAAAGCGTTAGCTGTTTACGTTTTCTTTGTTTTCACTCCAGCAGTCTGTGACTAATCCTTGAATTTAAGTGCTAAGGTTGACTCCAGCAAAAATGGCTTTGGAGGGGTTTGCTGTTTGCTGACAATGATTGGGAATGAGAGAAAAGTCACTTCCCTTGAAATGTAGCACAAACAAAAGGGCACCAGAGCAGCTGCACAGGGTCAGTCCAAAGAGATCTCCAGCTTAGCTGTCTCTGAGGTTGGGTAGGAGCAAAAAGAAAGAGTATAAGCTATAGAAGAGAGTAAGGACAGAAAAAGTGTGCAGCTATCTCTCCTTCCTATCTGCTTTCAGGGACTTCTGGTTCAGATATTCCCTGAATATTGTCAATAATGTGAGTACTGTGTCCAGTTCTGTGCTCCTCAATTCAAGAGAGATGTTGAGATACTGGAACGTGTCCAGAGAAGGACGACGAAGCTGGAACACAGCCCTGTGAGGAGAGGCTGAGGGAGCGGGGGGTGTTTAGCCTGGAGAAGAGGAGGCTCAGGGGTGACCTCATTGCTGTCTACAACTACCTGTAGGGAGACTGTAGCCAGGTGGGGGTTGGTCTCTTCTCCCAGACAGCCAGCAACAGAACAAGGGGACACAGTCTCAAGTTGTGCCAAAGGAGGTATAGGCTGGATGTTAGGAGGAAGTTTTTCACAGAGAGAGTGATTGGCATTGGAATGGGCTGCCCAGGGAGGCTGTGGAGTCATTTTCCCTGGAGGTGTTGAAGAAAAGCCTGGATGAGGCACTTAATGCCATGGTCTAGTTGATTGGACAGGGCTAGGTGCTAGGTTGGCCTGGATGATCTTGGAGGTCTCTTCCAACCTGGCTGATTCTATGATTCTATGATCTGGATAAGGAGCATGGTGGATAAGGAGCATGGTTGCCAGTGCTAGCACTAAAGCAAAATCTCTTGACCTTGTTTTCAAAAGTTTTTTTTCTGTGCTCCAGCCACTTGTCACTCCATTGCTGTGATGCATGCTTCAAGCCCTTGCAATAACCTCATTTGCTTGGTTTATCAGAGGAAAACGAAAAGCAAACAAAAAATGTGCCTGAATTTATCCACTGAATTGATAGCCTCTTAATATAACATAGCCTTGAGCATGAATTAGAGTTGAGGAGGAGGAAAGCGTTCGCTATTTCAAAACAAAAACTATCAGTTGTATTTCTTATGGACCAGAAAGCAAGAAGCAAAATTACACTTTTCATGCTTTGTTTTTAAAGAATTATTTTTTAGCAGGAAAAAAAAAAAGCATATGTAAGCATATGTAAGCTGAACTTCCTGATTTAATCATGCCTTTCAAGGCTTCTGTGCTCCTGTTTTCCCATTAGTCCTGGAGAACAATCTCTTTTCTCAGGATTCCCTCAACATCTTGGAACAAAATTCAGCTTGTGAGGACCTCTACTCTTCTTTAGTAGCAGTGGTACCCAAACTGTCAGATGTCCCTGAAGTATGCGGTCTCCCAAGGCAGCAACCTGAAAGATCTCAAGTCCAGAAGCTGAGGAGAGAGCATCCACAAAAGCTGTCTCTACACATATGCACCTCAGAAACTACAGCTCTGAAGGAGAGCAGTCTCTACTTCCAGGTCTCTGTTTTAACCAGTAGTTTTTTGACCAACAATTGGGTTCTGATATCCTTCTAGAAAAAGTGTTCTTTCTCTACCCAATCTTCAACATGTCCCTTCAGACAAATCCATTTTCTAAACAGTGTTAAATTCAAGCTATTCATTCAGTGAACCATTTGCAGAGCCATACTTATGTAAATGCCTGTTTGTAGATATGTCTCCTACATGCTCTTAGCCGTAGGGCATATGGAGGCAAGTTTTATGTCCTTTTAATCACCTGTGCAGTACTCAGCTTTTGCTTCAGAAGATGAGAAGACCAGAGAGCTACTCAAGTTTGAGGAGTGTACAGCATATCAAAGAATGATTTGAATAGAGATGCAGAACACCATTCTCTTGAATGGCAATTTGCTGTTGGAGAGCTCTCTTATTTCAAGTTTTAGGGTAATGCCTAACAGGATCCAGAGATGTAAAACCAGAATTTGGTTTATTAACTAGAATCATAGGACCATAGAATCAGTCCACAAGGATCATCTAGTTCCAACCCCCCTGCCATGCCCGGGGACACCCTACCCTAGAGCAGGATGTCCACAGCCTCATCCAGCCTGACCTTAAACACCTCCAGGAACGGGGCCTCAACCACCCCCCGGGCAACCCATTTCAGGCTCTCACCACTCTCATGGTGAAGAACTTTCTTCTCGTGTCCACTCTGAATCTCCCCACCTCCAGCTTTGCTCCATTCCCCCTACTCCTATCACTCCCTGATAGCCTAAAAAGTCCCTCCTCAGCTTTTTTGTAGGCCCCCTTCAGATACTGGAAGGTCACAAGAAGGCCACCTCAAAGCCTCCTCTTCTCCAGACCAAACAGCCCCAACTCTTTCAATCTGTCCTTTTAGCAGAGCTGCTCCAGCCCTCTGATCATCCTCGTGGCCCTCCTCTGGACACACTCCAGAATGTCCACATCCTTCTTGTAATAGGTGCTCCAGAGCTGGATGCAGTACTCCAGGTGGGGTTTCAGCAGAGCGAAGTTTAGCATGTGTTTCTGCCATCTGAATTTTATGATCTCAGAAACAATGCATCTTCTTTTGTAATTATGAAGAGGCACAATCAGGTCAGTTAAAGCCTCTGAATACAGGTCCAAGGTTGTATGACACCAGTTTTTAACACGACTTAACTTCCTTCTTCTCCTGTAGCTGCATTCCATAGCCTTTCTTTGAAAGGTGTTTTGAGAGCTAGAGTGTGGAAAAGTGTTGCAGAAGAACTGAAAGTCTGAGTTCATGTATGGAGTGAGCAGGATTATTGGCTTCTACTCTAGATCTGCCTTATTGCTGTGTGTGGACTCGGCTGGATCCAGTGGATCTGTTAATCTGATTAGTGTGCTATATTTCTAGCCTAATGACAAAAACAAAGATTAGGCTGAAAAATACACTGTTTGTAAAAGCATCTACCTCATTCTTTCTGTTACCTCTTTCATCAGCCTGTTTCACCTTGCACTGCTGACCCAGGAATATCTACATGTAAACTTTTTAGCCATATTCCCTTCTCAAGTGGTGACAATGCTTCCTTGTGTCTATTGTGTGCAAAGATAATTACTTGCAGAGGTATTGGATTTCCTGGCCCGGAAGGTGTTTGCAGCTTTTTGTAACAAAGGAATTAAAAGCACAGAGGGAAAAGGAAGGTTTAGAAAGCATTCTGGTAACAGCAAAACCATTCTGTGCTTTGGAAAGTCTGCGGTCCCTTTTTCATCAAAATGCAATTTTAAGTACATCCTTTCCTTGACAGCTCATTTTGCCCAGGAGCTCTTAACCATTCTGTATGGAGGCCTGACACAAATCTCATTGAAATCAATAGAGATGCCTGCAGACCACACTGAACTTGGCTTTAGAGGAATGCAATGTATGCAGCTCTTTCCTTATCATCTTAGACAATGCTGCTTTGCTGTAGATGCTTGTTAGGCAAAGCAGGTTAGGTCAATGCTAACAATGGTCTTTGTATCTTCTGCCTCTCTGCTTTGTTGTATTAGTGAGCAGAGTAAAAATGTACTGGATACGTCTTCTTGAGTGGCCTTATTGCAATGGTTTACAGAACTATCCAGCTAGTGTGATTGAGTTAAACATAAATGAGGAAAACACGGGTTAATGACAGGAGCTTTAACTACAGAGTCCATTCTTGCAGATCCTGTGTGCAGTCTCAGGAAAATAATTTTGACTGGGAGCTGAAAAGTTACTTCCTTACTCAAGTTCCAGATTTTAGGTGCTAAAATGTGCCAGAGTGATATAAAGATTATCTATCTATCCATCCATCCATCCATATATATATATATATATATACACATATATTTATGTGTGTGTATGTATATATATATATGTATTTATATACATTTAACTGCTGTGGTACCTCACAGTAGAGAGATTCTTAGTTTTTTCCTTATAGATTTGCTGAAGCACCTCTGGTCCCATGTGCTCATACTGTAGGTGTTTGCAGGTGCCTTGTTTAAATCTGAGTTTATTCCAACCCTCTGGAGATGCTGATGACACATAATATCATGTAACACAAAGGAACCTCTCTCTCCTGAAGACAGGAGTATCACAGTATCTCACAGTATCACAGTATCACCAAGGTTGGAAGAGACCTCATAATCATCAAGTCCAACCCATTACCACAGAGCTCAAGGCCAGACCATGGCACCAAGTGCCACGTCCAATACTGCCTTGAACAGCTCCAGGGACGGCGACTCCACCACCTCCCTGGGCAGTCCATTACAGTACTTAGGCTTGGAAACAGTATAGAATAGCAGGACAGTAGGTGAAACATGGCAACCTTACTGTCATTTTAGTAATCCCTCAGACAGAAAACAATCAACCAAAAACCAAAACCAAACCTCTGCCCAAACAAAACAAACAAAACCCAATAACAACAACACCCCCCCCAAACTCCCCCAAAACCAACCCTCCTCCCAAAAAAACTAAACAAACAACAACCAACCAAAAAACCACAACAAAACAGAGCAAAATTTCTAGGAATAGATAGGTTGGACTGGATGATCTTGGAGGTCTCTTCCAACCTGGTTGATTCTATGATTCTATGATTCTATTATTCTTCTGCATCAATGACTGCCTTCATTTTCAGAGATTCTAAGCACTTGCCACCTGGGTGGTACCTATAACCTGGAACAGAAGGATGTGTTGTCCTGCCCAGCTGATGTTGTTACAGATGCTATTTTTGTTCCTTGAAACATCTGACAAGACTCAACAGTTTAACTTTCCTAAATATGAAAGAGGCTTTTGCATTTAATCTTGTTACATTTTAGGCGTTCTTCTTTCGCTTGGAAGTGGTTTTCGTCACTACTACCTTTCTTAGAAGTTGGGCTTTTTTATCATCACAGCTTGCTACTTCATCTCCCCAGAAAACTCTCTTAAAAGAGATGGATATTCAATTTCATTTTAAGTTGTGCCACTTCCCAGGTAGTCTTTCTGAAAACAGGGAGGTTGCTCTGAGAGCGGAACACTGCCCTTTGGGTGTGGGTATAAAGCCATCATCAAGAGCAATGGTTTCTGACTTCAGGGAGGGAGCTGTGGCAGGGCTATGATCCCAAAGACAATTCAAAGGTAGGAGTAGGCCTCACAGCTGGGGGTGGGGATATGAGTTCAAGAATTATTGGCCAAAAGGGCTCCAACCTAGGTGTGGAAACCTAAATTGGTGGTGTTCCTGTGCTGTCTCAGATGTTCTCTAAGGAAGTTCTGGGAATAATTTCTACCTACAGGGCACAATGTAATTGCTGATTTGGGAAATAGGGATGATTCACTTATGTAAGAGTCACCCATACTATTAGCATACAAGATGCACTGCTTATCATAGCTTTTTAGTGGCATTGTGCCTAATTAATTCATGACACCTTAATTAATAGGTATACAAAGAAATATCCCCATATGACCTAAGCATTCTGAAGTAGGTTGTGCCCTAAAGACTCTGTCTAGTGCAGATTTGCAGGAACATTTCCCAGTTTCTATGAGAGTCCAAAATGTGTGCAAAGTTTAATTCTAACCGTGGTTATTTTCCCTAAGGGTGATTTAAAGCTACTATAGATGGGATCTGAAACCAAATACAGAACCACACAGAATCACAGAATGGTTTAGGTTGGAAGGGACCTCAAGGATCATCCAGCTCCAACCCCCTGCCATAGGCAGGGACACCTCCCACTAGAGCAGGCTGCTCAAGGCCTCATCCAGCCTGGCTTTAAATGCCTCCAGGGAGGAAGCATCCACAACCTCCCTGGGCAACCTGTTCCAATGTCTTACCACCCTCACTGTAAAGAACTTCCTCCTAACATCCAGTCTAAATCTCCCCTCCTCCAGCTTAAACCCATTCTCTCTCGTCCTGACATTACTAGACCTTGTAAATAGTCCCTCCCCAGCCTTCCTGTAGGCTCCCTTCAGATACTGGAAAGCCACTCTAAGGTCTCCTCAAAGCCTTCTCTTCTCCAGGCTGAAGAGCCCCAACTCTCTCAGCCTGTCCTCATAGCAGCGCTGCTGCAGCCCTCTGATCATCTTCATGGCTCTCCTCTGGACCCGCTCCAGCAGTTCCATGTCCTTCTTGTGTTGGGGGCTCCAGAACTGCACACAGTACTCCAGGTGGGGTCTGACGAGAGCAGAGTAAAGGGGGAGAATCCCCTCCCTTGCCCTGCTGGCCACACTTCTCTTGATGCAGCCCAGCACTCGGTTGGCTGTCTGGGCTGCATGTGCACACTGCCGGCTCATGTTGAGCTTCTCGTCGACCCAGACCCCCAGGTCCTTCTCCTCAGGGCTGCTCTCCAGCCATTCATCACCCAGCCTGTATCTGTGCCTGGGATTGCACCGACCCAGGTGCAGGACCTTACACTTGGCCTTGTTAAACGTCATGAGGTTGGCCTGGGCCCACCTCTCCAGCCTGTCCAGGTCCCTCTGGATGGCATCCCTGCCCTCCAGCAAGTCAGCTGTGCCACACAGCTTGGTGTCATCTGCAAACTTGCTGAGGGTGCACTCAATTCCTCTGTCCATATCACTGACAAAGATGTTAAAGAGCACTGGTCCCAGCACTGACCCCTGAGGAACACCACTTGTCACCGGTCGCCAGGTGGACATTGTGCCATTGATCACCACTCTCTGCATGCAACCATCCAGCCAATTCCTTATCCAGTGAGTGCTCCACCCATCCAGTTTGTGCTTTTCCAGTTTGGTGACCAGGATGTCATGTGGGATAGAGTTGAATAGTTTTCGATGAGAAAAGTATCCTCAAACACTGAAGATTACTCATTCTATACCCTGGTTTAACAGATGGTTTCCATCACTGTAATTAGCCACGCTCAAGTCCAGAGCAGAAAATCTTATCTGAACATCAGCCAACAGGTATCAGAGTATTTGCATCAGGATATCTGGATGTCCTGGTGGAAAAAGCCAGGAAACAGCATCTCAGGTTGAGAACTATAGGACTAGAAAACTGTTATTCAATCCCATAATTCTGCTATCTCTTTATAAACTCACAGCAAGGCCAGCTCGTTCTCCTTTCCTCCCCCTTCTGTCCTGTGTCAAGTGGGAGCCACTTTATTGGACAAACATGTAAGCAGTAGGCCTGTTCTGGGGCCTCCAGAGGCTTGTGTTTAGGCTTATGGAATCATAGAATCAACCAGGTTGGAAGAGACCTCCAAGATCATCCAGTCCAACCTAGCACCCAGACCTATCCAGTCAACTAGACCATGGCACTAAGTGCCTCATCCAGTCTTTTCTTGAACAGCTCCAGGGATGGTGACTCCACCACCTCCCTGGGCAGCCCATTCCAATGCCAATCACTCTCTCTAGGAAGAACTTCCTCCTAACATCCAGCCTATACTTTCCCTGGCACAACTGGAGACTGTGTCCACTTGTTCTATTGCTGGTTGCTTATGGATGGCAGAGACATTGTGGGGGGAAGGATTGGAGCACTGGGGATTATAGATTTAGTTTTGGGCTGGGGAAAAAATTCAAGGCGGTTTGGCATGACCGTCGTATCTGCTTCTGTAATTTCTTTTCTGTATCTCTCCAGCGATAACTCTGTGGTTTTCTTCTCCAATTCGAGAGCTTCATTTCTGCTGGCTCTCTTCAAAAACCACGACAAACAGTAAATACTTTCTTACCTTTTCACAGGTTCTACCTCATTAGGTTAGAAGCTGTGAATAAAGCTGGAGTTCAGAGAATACTTAACCTGCAGATGAGACAGGAAAAGTCATGGACTTGGAGGTCACAGGACCTTGGCTGGGTTATTTATTTATTTATTAAAAAAAAAATATGTCCAGTGATGAGGACAATGGCAAGGAGTTTCTGGTGACTATGTGGAAGATGAAGGTTAGACATCACTACAAATATTTTCAGTCTCATTTGCATCGTGCTTCCTGCCAGAGTGAGAGCCCTGGGATCTTACTTTTAAATCGAGTTACTGCAATATTTGCTAAAATCAAGATTATGATTGGATTGTACACATTCAACATAAGGGGTCTTAAATACTTAATCTATCCTTGTGTGTTAAAATGTTGACATGAATATTTTACTATTCTGTGCATTAGATGTTTCTCAGCCCCTCAGCAGTGGGAGGACTGTGATGTCACCTTGGACATCTGTAGGTTCTTCTAGCTCGTGTTTCTGCTTGTGCCTAGAATAACAAATCTCAGCCTTGTTCTGGGTGAGTTAAAAGTCTTACCTGAATTTTGGAATAAATGATGAGCAAATCTAACCATGGTCATGGTACAGCAGGAAAAGAATCACAATATTTGTTCTCAAACTAAGTAAAGTACAATCGTTCTGGGTAGTTTTTGACATGTATATTTGAGAGCAACAAAATAAGAACAAAACTTTGGAGATGTGAACTTAAGCTAAGTGAAAAATCAGGTATGCAGAGCTCCTTGGGTGAGATTGTTTTTTTTTCCCCTTCTTATAAGACATTTGATATGTTTTTGCATTTTTGGTCAGCGTACTGGACTTCAGCAAAGCCTTTGACACTGTCTGCCACAGCAAGCTCCTGGCTAAACTGGCAGCTCATGGCTTGGACAAATTCACTCTGTGCTGGGTCAGGAACTGGCTGGAAGGCCGAGCCCAGAGAGTGGTGGTGAATGGTGTCACATGCAGTTGGCAGCTGTCACTAGTGGTGTTCCTCAGGGATCAGTGCTGGGCCCAGTCCTGTTCAACATCTTTATTGATGATCTGGATGAGGGGATTGAGTCCAGCATCATTAAGTTTGCAGATGACACCAAGCTAGGAGCAGGTGTGGATCTGTTGGAGGGTAGAAGAGCCCTGCAGAGGGACCTGGACAGGCTGGATGGGTGGGCAGAGGCCAATGGGATGAGATTTAACACCCCCAAGCAACGCTACAGGCTGGGGAGAGAGTGGCTGGAGAGCAGCCAGGACGAAAGGGACCTGGGGCTACTGGTGGATAGTAGGCTNNTCATTGCTGTCTACAACTACCTGAAGGGAGGCTGTAGCCAGGTGGGGATTGGTCTCTTCTGCCAGGCAACCAGCAACAGGACAAGGGGACACAGTCTCAAGTTGTGCCAGGGGAAGTATAGGCTGGATGTTAGGGGGAAGTTCTTGCCAGAGAGAGTGATTGGCATTGGAATGGGCTGCCCAGGGAGATGGTGGAGTCACTGTCCCTGGAGGTGTTCAGGAAAAGACTGGATGAGGCACTTAGTGCCATGTTGACTAGATTGGGCTGTTGGCTGGATAGGGCTTAGTCCCAGTTGACTGGATAGGTCTGGGTGCTAGATTGGACTGGATGATCTTGGAGGTCTCTTCCAAACTGGTTGATTCTATTCTATTCTATTCTACTCAAGGCAAAGCTAAACGAATGCAAGCCAGTGCTGTCAGATTCTCTCCAGAAATATTCTTCATCTCTCTGGAGTTCTCTGTCTAGGCCCAGGATTTTAGTTTCTAGCCCTAAGGCTAAGGAAGATTGGATAGCTCATCCATGGAATGTGTTAATACCACTTCTTAATCACCCAGAGCAATCACTGTAGGTTGTGCAACACAGAGCACTCCTTTTTTCTGCAGGGGCTGCTCTTACTGACAGCCGGGGAGAGAAGAGGACTGCAAATTAAATCCTGGTTCCCTTGTATGGAAACATTATCTCTCATCCTAAAATAAGAGCTCCCTTTGGCATCTTTTATGATCACATGTATGAGAAAATAGCTTAGAACCAGGCTGACATTAAAAAACAAGGCATAAAAATTGCTTCTGTGTCTAGCATAAGAGGGTAGGAAAGACACTTTGGATGAAGCCTCAAGAAATGTGGGCACAGTTATGGCACTAGTACAAAATTCCTGTCTTGCCCTGAGCAAGTGACTTTGATATTCAATTCTCTGTTTGAAGAAGGAGCATAATAAAGCCTTATGGCAATGTTGGAAGGATAACTCAATTAATATTTATGATGTACTTGGGTACACCAGCACTAGAAACCTTTATATATACCTACTCCACTAAAGGACACTCAAGTTCATAGCTGTTTCGGTGAGGACATACACCAAAATATCAGCAGGAAGTTGGCAATGTCTTGTTTGAAACTATTTGAAAAGAAGGAAAAACTGCCTTTTGAAAAATAAGGTAGACCTATCTTTAGCCCAAGCAAAGGTAAAAAGTTGAACTAGCTGCATGCAACGTAACTGGCTTTTAAATCATGTACTACAGTCATCCAAGGGAAGGGACCGGTGCTTCCCAGGAGGTGTGGTTCAATGGCAAACAAGCTATTGACTGAATTGACTATAAATGACCAAGGTACTGGAATGTGTCCAGAGAAGGATGACGAAGCTGGTGAGGGGCCTGGAACACAAACCCTATGAGGAGAGGCTGAGGGAGCTGGGGTTGTTTAGCCTGGAGAAGAGGAGGCTCAGGGGTGACCTCATTGCTGTCTACAACTACCTGAAGGGAGGCTGTAGCCAGGTTGGGGTTGGTCTCTTCTGCCAGGCAACCAGCAACAGAACAAGGGGACACAGTTTCAAGTTGTGCCAGGGGAGGTCTAGGCTGGATGTTAGGGGGAAGTTCTTGCCAGAGAGAGTGATTGGCATTGGAATGGGCTGCCCAGGGAGGTGGTGGAGTTGCTGTCCCTAGAGGTGTTGAAGAAAAGACTGGATGAGGCACTTAGTACCATGGTCTAGTTGACTGGACAGGGGTGGATAGATTTTACTGGATGATCTTGGAGGTCTCTTCCAGCCTGGTTGATTCTGTGATTCTAAGATCTGTGGCTGCCACCAAGGTTTTAAGTTATTCAACTGGATGTGGGCATTAAGGCTAATTCCAAAGGCAGTATTCTATTCTGATTTTTTTGTTAGAAATATCCACTAAATGCTTTGTTTGCTTTGTTTCCTGACTTGCTCTTGATTTCTCACTTGGTGTTTGATCCTAGAAGTACTACCTGACAGGACAATGACATGCTGAGGAGTTCATTTTTTGCATCACTCTTTTTTTGAGCAGCTGTCAATCCATTTATTAAGAGATTTTTTTTTTTTAACCACTGCTTGTCTTTTGGGATTGGGAACTGTACTTCCATGATATCAATGCCTGACTTGTAAAGAAAGTGAGATGAGATCAAAGGGAACTCTATCTTCGTTACATCTGTACATCTGCATGTTAACCCTCTGCAGCAGGTGAAGGGTATGTCTGCCCCTGCCCTGTGCTACCCTGAGACTTTATGAAACCTTTGAATGTTTTATCACTGCCTGAAACAGTGCTGGGTCTTGTGTTTCAGCATGTTTATTTTCTGTGGGAACAGCGATCTGATTGCAGTGTACGTGTGTGGGTGGGTAGATTATAAATTATAGACTCTGAGCTCAGGTGCACATCTTGGGAGTGACTTTTAAATAGTTGCATGATTAACAAACTCTTCTCCTTTATGGAATGGAAAGCAACTTCTGTCTTGAAGATTGCTGCTTTACTTCAGGAATTATCCCCCGTGGAGCTTGATGCTGGAGGGGAAATATTTGTTGTGCTATGAATTTCAAGCCAACTAGCTGGTGATCTATGAGATGATTTATAGTTAACGGACTTTTGGGGTGGGAGGAGGGGGAACTTTTCAGGAAAATGCTGCTATTGTAAGGATGTGGTATGGGGACTGAATAAGATAGCCCCTTGTGGCAGGAGTAGTTTAAGGTCTGGCCCACAACAACTCATCATTGTTCTTTGGCTGGAAGCTGTCCTTAGGTGAGCAGCAAAAATGCCTTTGGCACACACTCCTCTTCATTCTGTTCAAAGCCACTGAGACTGTTTTAGGCAGCCAGCAGCAGTGGACTTAGCTATGCTTTTGCCATGAATGCATTGTTCACAGTGTTCTTCTTTGTGGCTCTGCTTACTGCCCTGGAAGGCCAGTAATGAAGAGGCAGTAATTAGACTAGATTTAGGGGAATAATATGACCTCATCCTTGGCTACTTTAAGACAGCTACTTCAATTTTTATAGAGAAGGATGCAATGTAAATATCTAAATAGATTAATGATATAATGGAGGCTTTTTTGTCATTTTGACATCTTGAAACTCGCTACCACTGTTAGTCCATCTGTGTTACAGATTGCAAACCCAGGCCAAGAAATACTTAAGCAGGTGCTTAAGTTTAATTATAGAAGCAGGTCCATTGATTTAAAGGAGAATACTTGCAGGTTTTTTTCAATTAGATATGCATGTAGCTGCTTTCTGAAACATATATGTGCATATGTATGTGCGTAGCTGAGATGGAGTTAATTTTCCCCATAACAGCCTCACAGTTCTGTACTTTGTGTTGGTAGCTGGAAGGATGTTGAGAACATCCCAGCATTTTGGTTACCACTGAACAGCACTCACACAGCATCAGTGCTATCTCTCCAATATTCCCCTCTCACCAGGCAGCTGGCCATGGGCAAGATATTAGGAGGGAGCACTCCAGGACAGTTAACCCAAACTGACCAAAGAGATATTCCATGTTCTATGACCTTTGTGCAGCAACAGAAGTTCAAGGAAGGAGGAGGAAATGGTCATTCACTGTTCCAGTGTTTATTTTCTGGAGCCATTGCTGCATGTACTGAAGCCCTACTTTCAGGAAATACCTGGGCATTGTCTGCTGAAGGGAAGAAGATAATAAATATTATATTTTCCTTTGCTTCCACATGGGGCCTTTGCTTTTGCTTTATTAAGCTGCCTTTATCTTAACCCATGAGAATTGTTTTCCATCTTATTTTCTGCCCCTGCTGTCCTGCTGAGGAGAGGGATAACAGAGTGGCTTGGTGAAGGCCAAGAAGGCCAATGGGATCCTGGGGTG
>WAAF01008225.1:0-80128 GCA_013400475.1 Tricholaema leucomelas
AAAAGGTATCTGAGGTGGGGAAGTTACAAAGCTATAGGGAAGAGAAAACAAATACACAATGTGTAAATACAACCTGATTTTGATGGTGATGGCTTTGTCTGCCTTGTGGGTGATGGCCAAGTGTTAAAACAAAGAGAACCAGGAACAGGACCATGATGCTGGTAGGCAAGGAGCACAGAGAGAGAGTGAAACAGGAAGTCTCCCTGCTTTTATGGATCTTTAGACACGAAGGGGAGTGGGCTAACCATCACCTGGTGGTGTTCATACACACTCCTGGAGAGGGGTCAAGACCACCTAGGGTCAGTTTCAAGGTCACTCCCCCTGGAGGGTCAACCCTGTATAAGAACCTAGAAGAGATCATCTAGCATTTTATTGTATCATATTTTGAAAAATTCCAGTGATGGGAGCCCTTTACATCTCTTCAAATGTCCTCACTGGAAAAAAAAATAAATATATGTATATATATATTCTTCTGTTGAGATGAAACCTGTGCTGACAAAACTTGCATTCATTGCCCATTCATCCTCTCCACATAGCTCCTTGTTGGGACAGCCTTTCTGTTATCTTTGTAGATGCCTTTTAAATACAAGAAAACTGTGATGATGTCTTCCCTGAGACTTCTCTAACGAGAAGGGCAGGCTTGCCAGTCACTAGTGGTGTTCCCCAAGGGTCAGTGCTGGTACCAGTCCTGTTCAATATCTTTATTGATGATCTAGAGAAGGGGATTGAGCCCAGCATCAATAAGTTTGCAGATGACACCAAGCTAGGAGCAGGTGTGGATCTGTTGGAAGGTAGGAGAGCCCCACAGAGGGACCTGGACAGGCTGGATGGGTGGGCAGAGGCCAATGCGATGAGATTTAACACGGCCAAGTGCAGGGTTCTGCACTTTGGCCACAACAACCCCAAGCAATGCTACAGGCTGGGGACAGAGTGGCTGGAGAGCAGCCAGGAGGAAAGGGACCTGGGGGTACTGGTGGAGAGTAGNAGGAGTGACCTTATTGCTGTCTACAACTACCTAAAGGGAGGTTGTAGCCAGGTGGGAGTTGGTCTCTTCTCCCAGGCAACCAGCAACAGAACAAGGAGACACAGTGTCAAGTTGTGCCGAGGGAAGTATAGGCTGGATGTTAGGAGGGAGTTCTTCCCAGAGAGAGGGATTGGCATTGGAATGGGCTGCCCAGGGAGGTGGTGGAGTCGCTGTCCCTGGAAGCGTTCAAGCAAAGACTGGATGAGGCACTTAGTGCCATGGTCTACTTGACTGGATAGGGCTGGGTGATAGGTTGGACTGGATGATCTTGGAGGTCTCTTCCAACCTGGTTGATTCTGTGATTCTATGATTTTAGTAATCAGAAGATGGCCCTCCTATGGACTTTCTCCAGTCTGTCTTTGTCGTTCTTTGATTGTAGGAACCAGAATTGTGAGGACACAATACTCCAGATGTGGCCTGACAAGCCCTGGGTAGATTGGGATGATCATGGCTCTGTCTTTGCTGGTAATACACCTGTGGACACAGCCCTGGATCTGATTTGCCTTTGTTGCCACAGAAGTGCTCTACTGACTATTTGAGCATTTTTTCTTCTAGGACCATTAGGGCACTTCCAGCAAGGCTGCTCCTCAGACACACAGATCCTAACCTGTACTGGACTCTGGTTGTTCTGATCTAGATTAGATGTGTCTTTGTTATACTCCACACAGTTCTTTCCCTGTCTTTAAGTCTGTCTAAGTCTCTCTCTAAAATAGTTCTCTTCTGTCCACATCACCACAGTTTAATCTCATCAATAAACTCATGAGGGTGCTTTTATTCTCATCTTCCAAGATGTCTGTGAAGATGTTGGACAATGTTGAACCTGGCATTGATCCCTGAGGGACCCTACTTGTGTCAGGATGCCAGCCTGAGCATTACACTTGGATTACCACTCTCTTGAGTGTCGCCTGTGAGCAAATTTCCTAACAGGTTAGCAGACCACGGATCCAAGCTGTACCCTACCAGAACTATTCCTTCGGTTGATTCTTTCATGGCCCCACATTGTGGCTCCACTCCACTTCCACCCAGTAGTTCAACAGCCATTGGCATAAGCAGATGTCCTTTCATTTCTTCAGTGCCCCAGCTGCTTTACTAGAATCAGAATGTTACAGTTTTTGCACTTTCCCACCTCTTCTCATAAATTCATTCTTCTGAACTGAGCAGTAATACAGAGTGTGGCTACTATTCATTGAACATACTTCAAATACAAATTTGCTTCACCATATGCTCTGTGCTGACAGCGCTGACGACAGTAAACTACATACAGATTTATGAAAATGTGTCAAAGTAAGTCGTGGTACTCCCTAAATGATGAGACTTAGAATCATAGAATAGAATCATAGAATTGTTTCATCTGGAAAACACCTTCAAAGTCATTGAGCCCAATCACAGGCCTAGCACCAGCATGGCCAGTAAAACGTGTCCTGATGTTCCATGTCCACAAATTTTTTGTGTACATGCGGGGACAGGGACTCCACCACCTCCCCGAGCAGCCTATTTCAGTGCCTGACCACTCTTTCCTTAAACAAATGTGCTAGTTTGAAGCTAGCTAGAATGTTTTGGTGAAAAGGATTAGATTAGAGGCTGTGAAAAAAAAACACCAAAATCAATGATGATGTCTAGTTCACTCATAGGCTTGCTGAGAGGTATAAGGACAAGAGTTCAAACATAGATAAGGCACTTCTTCTTGGGGCATTGCCTGAGCTGTTTTTCTCTCCAGCCTCTTTGTGATCTCTCTGATTAATCCGCTTTGCTTCTGGCCAAACCTCCATCTTTCCTTGGGACTGGGGTAGGGTTGGGGGGGGAAGAAGGAGGAAGGGCAGTTGGGGGACTCAGGTTTCTGGGAGGAGTGTTGTGTTTCTGTGTTACCTTTTACCTTGTATATTTCTGTATATAACTGTGTATACCTTGAATATCTGCTTGTATATTGTGCTAAGATGTGGTAAGCTTCATTGAAATTTCCAGAGCCAGCTGAGTCTAATCTGGGTGATTTCTAAAGTGTAAGGGGGCAGGGAACACCCAAACCATCTCAACAAAGTTTCCTGATATCCATCCTAAACCTCCCCTGGCACAAACTGAGTCCATCTACTGTCACCCTATCACTTGGTACTAGGGAGAAGAGACCAACCCCCACTTCACTGTAACCTCCTTTCAGGTAGTTGTAGAGAAGAATTTAGCCATCCCTCAGCCTCCTCTTTTCCAGACTAAACGATCCCACTTCCCTCAGCAGCTAATCATAAGACCTGTTCTCCAGGCCCTTCACCAGTTTTGTTGCCCTTCTCTGGACATGCTTCAGCAACTTGATGCCCTTCTTGTAGTAAGTGGACTAAAAATGAACACAGTATTTGAGGTGCACCCTCGCCGCTGCCAAGTGCAGTGGTGCACCCTCACCAGAACTTCCCTACTCAATCTGACCATGCTATTCTTGATAGAGACCAGGATGCTGCTGGTGTTCTTGGCTGACTGGACACACCGCTGGCTCATGTTCAGATGGCTGTCCACCAGTAACCCCTAGTCTTTCTCTAGAGAGCAGCTTTCCAGCCACTGTGCCCCAAGCCTGTAGAGTTGTATGGGATTGTTATGGCCCAAGTGCAGGACCCAGCACTTGACCTTGTTGAATCTCATAAAATTTGTCTCAGCCCATTGATCAGCCTGTCCAGATTCATGTATAGAGCCTTCCTACCTTCAAGCAGATCAACACTCCCACTCATCTGCAAACATATTGAGGGTACAGTCAATCTCCTTGTCAGACCAAAGATAGAGAAAATTGGCCCCAAAACTGAACCTTGGGGAACACCACCAGTGAATGGCTGCCAAACAGATTTAATTCCACTTATGACCATTCTTGGGGCCCACCCAGATGGTTTTTAACCCAGCGAAGTGTCCACCCATCCAAGCCATAAACAGCTATTTTCTCTGGGAGGCTGCCACAGAAGACAGTGTCAAAGACTTTACTGAAGTCCAAATAAACAACATCCACAGCCTATTCCTCATCCAGTAAGTGGGTCACTTTGTCATAGAAGAAGATCAGATTAGTCAAGCAGGACTTGCCCTTCATGAATCGCACACTGACTGAGCAATGATCTGCTCCATAATCTTCCCCAGCACCAAGATCAGACTGACAGGTCTGCAGTTCCCTGGATCCTCCTTATGGCTCTTGTACATAGGCATCCCATGTGCCAGTCTCCAATCAGCTGGGGGTCTCTGTTTAACCAGGACTTCTGGTAAATGAGGGAAAGTGTCTTCATGAGCACTTCCAGCAGCTCCATCAGTAGCCTTGGGTGTACGCTATCTGACCTCACAGACTTGTGCATGTCTAAGTGGTGCAGCAGGTCATTAACCATCTCCTCTTGGATTAAGTGGACTTAATTCTGTTCCCCATCTCTCTCTTCCAGCTCTGGAGTCTGTTTATACCTTATCCTTTTCCTCACCCTTTACCACTGTGTTACCCATGCACCAAACAAAGAACAGTGATTCTTCTTAGGTCTCCTTTTGTTAATATATTTGTAGAAAGATTTCCTGTTCTTTTCAGCAGCTGGATCCAGATTAATTTCCTACTGGACTTTGGCCCTTCTAATTTTCTCTCTGCATAGCCTCCTACAACCTTGTAGTCCTTCCCAGTGGGCTGCTCTTTCTTACAATGTCTATAAACTCTCCCCCCCAAGCAGCAACCACATGTCTATATTCAACCAGGCTGGCTTTCTTCTCTGGTGGCTTTTCAGCACATTGGGACAGCCTGAAAAAATCAGCTCAGAAAGTGTGACAACAGAACTTGCCAGTGAAGACTGAGGCAAAAAATGTGTTGAGAACCTCAGCATTCTCTTCATCTGCTGTTACTAGCTGCCATCTCTAAACATAAACCTACCCAAATCAGGCTCATCTTGAGATTTTCTTGTCAGGTAACTTTTCCAGTTCTAGTTATCTTTAAGTTTAGTATATGACCATGCAAGAAGATGAAATGGTAAGATTATACTCTAATACTGAGATTCCTGCTTAATGGAATAGGGATGTATTTTTTTCTGTTATAGCACTAGTCAATTCTCAAGAGTCATAGGAAATAAGCAATAAAAAAACACCATTATTGCTTCAAAATAGGTGTCCAGGAAGGGAGTTTGTACTGTAATGGTACTAATTCATGCTTGACTTTCTAATCTCCATACTTACCTGCAGACAAATATGAGGTTAATCATGAAAGAGAAACTGGAGTGTGATGCCATCATCCTTCAGACAGTGAATTGGTTTGGTTTGTTTTTTTTTTCTGAGCATATGCTTGAAAGAAAACTGCAACAGTTTCCAAGACCCTATCTTAAAAAATGTATCTTTGAGCACTCTTACTGCAATCCAAGTGAAGTTTGATCTTTTCTGATGTTTTACCTTCTTAGGTTACTTCCTAACTTTTTTGGAGCCAGTAAACAATATCACTGTAGTCCAGGGGCAAACAGCAATTCTCCACTGCAAGGTAGCAGGAAACCCATCTCCAAATGTCAGATGGCTAAAGAATGATGCTCCAGTGGTTCAGGAGCCAAGACGGATAATCATCAGAAAAACAGATTATGGTTCGCGTCTGAGAATCCAGGATCTGGATACCACAGACACAGGATACTACCAGTGTGTGGCTTCCAATGGGATGAAGACAATAACCGCAACAGGAGTGTTGTTCGTAAGGCTTGGTGAGTTCCTGCGTTTTATGACTACTCAGACTGCTTTATAGACTAGGTATTAGTTTTTGCAATAGCATAGTGAGAAATTAATTTGAGATTGTTTTAAGAAGAATTCTTAACACACTCTGAACTAAAGCCATTGCTTGGGATCTCTCCCTCAGTGCAGAGCTTGTCAGTTGAACTTGACACCCATTTACTGATAACAAAAGAAAGTAAATACAGATGGGAACATCTGTAAATATGTGGTGAAGGAAGAAAAAAAGCCAAGGGGAAAAAAAATAAAACAAAAAACAAACGAAAAAAAAACCCCAGACAACTAAAGAAGTGCCAGTGTAAAGTACAAAAGGATAACATTTTCCACTTTGAGGGTTGGAGATGGATGATCCTTGAGGTCCCTTCCAACCTAAACCATTCTATGTTATTTCGTGGACTTTTCGCTCCACTACTGAACTCAATATGCTAAAAAAAACCTGAAGATGTGAATGAGAAGAAATTTTCTGTGTGATGTTCATCATTCTGGGCCTATCCTTGTGAAATACCATGTATGTAGTGCTCTGTGAAGCCTGGCCTCAAATTCTGCCCTATGGCACTGTGATATGGAGAGTTAATCAGCCAATCCAGAAGGCAAGCTTCCATTTAGTTCATTTCTGAGGCAATGGGAAAAAAAATTCTAGAGGCATTTTCCTAAAATTTGTTCTGATTTTGTAATGAAAATAGCTAGCTCTACAGTTTAGTTTGTTGTAATTCCTTAAGTGCTGGGTATTGGACCTTATTCTCACTGTGACAAAGGTTAAGAGCATGCCTATGTCATACCATAAAGACTCAGGTGGGGCTTATTAAGATGTAAGTGATGTATCAACACAACACAATCTTTTTAACAGCCTGTGATTTTATTTCTAAGAAATAATGTAGTCCGCTCAAGTTGCTGCCTGAGCAGACAGAAGATTCATGTGATCTTTATTTGTGGCTTTTAAAATAGCACAATATAATTGTGTGCATGAATGCAAAGGGCTTCGTTTGAATCTTGAGATAAATTTTCTTTAAAGAGACAGTTGCCTTTCAATTGCAATTGACTTTTTTTATGTTGTTTTCCCTGGCCAAACTTGTCAACGGTGTTTTTTTGTTTTATGTTTACAGGTCCAACAAACAGCCCAAACCATAATCTTCAGTAAGTACTTTATTGAAAATTGCTTAACGCAGTCTGATTGATTTAGTTCTGTAAGAGTTTAGTTCACAGACTTGAAAAACACTGCCTACAAGCACAACGTGCTTTCTGAAAATATGTAATTTGATCAAAAGCTCACAGAATGGATGAAACTTTTCCAGGCTGAGAAGGCATTGTGTTGCAGTGGGGTTTGGGTTGATTGAATTTTCTTGAGCAACCCATGCTTACTTATTTCATATTTCGGTCAAGTGAGATACCACAAAGTCATGATGTTTGTACAGTAGTTTTTTCACAAGGCAAGTATGGACTGGAAGAGTGGGTAAAATGCCTGGGTTAATGTGGTTGCAAATTTACCCATTTATAATACTATAACATGGAAAGCCAAGTAAAGCAAGGCTAGAATCCTGTCTTTGAGGAGGTAGGTAAAATCTGAGTGTCACTTTGACTTTTTGTTAGCTGCCTGAATTCACTTGATGGTTCAGTCATAAAGATCAAAATAGACATGTTCTGTTTCATCATTGTTGCTTTATATGTTAGTTTTAGTTTAGATAGCCCATACTGTGAAATTTCTTGAAACAGATTCTGCAGTTGATCAGTTAACAGAGTAAGGCATGCGGTGTCAGGCCTTTTTGTGTGTAAGTGGCATAAAATTAGTGTTGGTGGCCACTAGTTAAAAATAAGAGTAAAAGCAAATTTGTAAAGGCATGTAGGTGTTTTGCAGAAGTACATTGTTGATCAGTGTTTATAATCTCTGGGCCCTCACTGGTTTGTGTAGGAACTTTCAGTAACTGCAGTGGGCTGGCCAGTAACCCATCCATCTTCAGCGCACTTTGTGCAGTCATCGTACATATGTAAAAATGACACCACACGACACACATTCTTGTATTTTATATGCACAGGAAATGTAAATCAATTTAAAATATCTCAGCATTGTAGGGATTTAACAAATTTTCATATTTTTTTCTTAAAATTGACCGCTAGCTATTGAAGGGTAAAAACAGGTGCTTATGACTGAGTAGAAGGAAATACGGCTTTCTAACCACTGAAATCGTAGAGCACATAGCACTTTAGGAAACTTTTAAAAAAATAGGAAGCTGTCTGTTCTTTTACAAGATCAGAAGGCAGAGACTGTGAACTGAAATGGGCGTAGTAGAGCGCTGAACTGAAGTTTAAATGCCACTCAGATGCATCTGAAGAGTATCAAGCTCTGAACACAAGGCAAAAAGCTGGGAAAGAAGTTTACAGTGAGTCACTTTTTTGTTACTGAGCAGGTGATTGATCTTACTTCTTTGGGTTTCCATAGTATTTCCCAAACTCTTCTCCCATACTGAGAATTAGTTTAATAGCAATTTACGAATACCAATATAAATTAAAAAATTCCAGCAGGTCAAGAGAAAAAGGTTACTATGTGATATGCTTCTTAAATGCTCGCTCCCCCAAAGTGGAAGTGAATTAAGTTTCTGTTTCTGTCTAGAAGGCTTGCCTATTCAGCAGTTGGGTGTTTATTAAGCCATTAAAATGAGGAAAGAAATAACAAAACAAACAAACAAATCTTGCCATTTTGATTACAATACCTTTTACTGATGGTATAAGTAGTGGACCTAGAGCAGTAGTGTGCCATCAGTGTTTTTAAACCTGCCTTTAAAAAGTGAAGATACTGCTAGTAGTTTTACTTCCCCCTCCTTTCCCCCTCACAATGTTCGCTAGACTGAAGAGAAAGGTGAGACATGAGAAAAATAAGCTCATATCAGAGGCCGAGTGAGAAGTCTTGAGAGACTTACACGCGGTCTAAGACCTTTTGAGAGTTAGGTTTTGAGGACTGCATATCTGCTCCTTTTCATTTTTTTTCCTTTCTTTCCTGCCTAACCAGGTTTTGCCCAGCTTTCCAAAGTTCTGATACTTCCTTTTGATACTTTATTTTTCACCTTATGCCTCACAGTTGTTCCTGTGGTGCTTCTGCTCCATGCTATGATGGTTTGGGTGTTCCCCCACACACACACTTTGGAAATCACCCAGACTAGACTCAGATGACGCTGGAAATTTGAATGAAGCTTATATTTACAGCTTAGCTCAAGATACAAGCAGATATTTACAGTATATGCAGTTATATACAGAAATATACAAGGTAAAAGGTAATAAAGAAAACACAACAGCCCTCCCAGAAGCCTGAGTCCCCAGGAGGGGCTCCCAACTGCCCTTCCACCTTCTCCCTCCCTCTCTCAACCTTTCCTCAGTCCCAAAGAAGAATGGAGGTTTGGCCAGGGGGTTTGGAAGCAATGTGGATTAATCAGAGAGACAGCAGAGAGGTTAGAGAGAGAAAAAAAATGCAGCTTCAAGCTCCCCAGCCAAAGTGCCTTAGCTATGTTTGGAATCTTGTTCTTATACATCTCAGCAAGCCTATGAGTGAAGTAGACATCACCATTTTTTTTTTGTTGTTTGTTTGTTTGTTTTTTCAGCCTGTTATCTAGTTCTTCTCACCAAAACGTTCTAGCTAGCTTCAAACTAGCACATGTGCCTTTGGCCTGTCCTTTAGATAAAATGCCATGACTTGGCGGTTGTGTTTTTTTGGTGTTTCAGGTTTTTTTGTCTTTCCCGGAAAATGATTATGACTTTTTATGGATGAATCATGTAAGACATTGTGGAGGTCAGTCAGTAAGCCAGAAAAGAGGAGGCAGCAGGGAAAGGCAAAAGAAATACCTAACTTCTTTAAAGAAGCCTGCAAGGAACAAAGGGCTCTTTCTGTTGCTGGCTGCACAGCACAACCTCCTGTTGAGCCACCCAAGAGCTGTTTCTCCTGGCATTAACGCTTTCAAAAAGACACACTTCAGTGGAAACACTGAAACCTAAAACTGTTGTAACTTGGTTTAAAACTAGACCTAACAAATTATTAAGGGATAAAACCCATTAGCTATGTAGATACCATCTTGAAAAATATCTTCTATGCAGTCCATGTGTTCTGCTGTGAATATCTAGAAATTACCTACAATTAAAGTTTGCCAGATATCAAATGTGCATTATACAGTCAGACTTGCCAGTGCAGACTTGCCTGCAGGTAGTATACTTGAGGTGTTTCAATAAAAACCTAAAAGTGAAAAAATTCAGCCAAATACATAGTCTCAAACTGAGGTAGACTTTTTTTTTTTGAGAGGATGGCCAGGTCTTTTTATTCTGTGGAGGTCTCTATCTGTAAAGCTTTTTATGGCACTTTTCTGTAGAAATAGAAAAATACAGTCTATCTAAATACTGGAGATTTTTTTTTTTAGCATGATTTAAAATTAGGCAATGGATGTTAATTTGCTGGAGTCATGAGTGGGCTGGGACAAATGCTTTGCATTCTACAAGTATTGATCTTATAATATAGTGTCATTCTAAACCATGTGTTCTCTAGTCTGATGTATTTTTCTGATGAATAGAATGATCAGCTTGAATTTTGCTTGCTGCACAAATTCCTATTTCAAAATTGTTTAGATTTCTCATTAAGGATCATTGAGAATAAATTTCCATCTTCCATGCCTTATTTTCTTCAGGTAGTTTGAGACAGCAGTAAAAAACTTTTGAAAGGCAGCCCATTGGAAAAAAAAGTGAGGGGAAAAAAAAAAAAAGTGGTATTATATTGAAGAGAACTTTTTGTGGTAGATATGTAATGGTTTGTTGGCTCTAAGGTCTCCTGGGAAATCTGGTGAGGCTTTAGCAAATGTTAGGAATATATGAAGTACGACCTTTACTAGGTGTAGGTGATCAGAACTGGTTCTGTAGCCACTTTTCCCCCTGTCTGTTCAGGATGCCAGGCAGTGAACATCCTCTTCAAGAGCCCTGTGCAGGTGAACTAGGCTTTCTGCGACACTTTGAGAAGTCTTTGTTTATTTGAACTCTGACTAAGACCAGTTCTGAGTTTGCAGTTACTGATGCCAATACGGTAGACCCTTAGAAGGAGAAATAGGTGGGAAGAAACAGTGTCATCAAGTAGAAACTGTCATTACTTTGGGGAGAACTTTTGAGATATTTGTTTTTAAGAATATACTTCCATCTTACAATGCCTTATTTTCCTCAGGAAGTTTGAGGTAACAGCAAAATTTTTTAAGAGGCAGTCCGTTGGAAGAAAAGTGAGGAAGCTATTGTAGCTGAGAAAAGAAACAGTTCTTTCAAACAATGCAAAGCAAAATGTCTTCAAAAACTAGTAACACTTCAGAGTTAAAACTCCTGTGAGGAACCCTGAGTGAGGTGGGCAATTTGTTCTCTAGGAGTGTGATGGCTAGGGTGTTACTTGCCCCCACCCCCTACTTCTCTGAAATCACCCAGACTAGACTCAGCTGGATGGAAACTAAGGAATGAAGCTTTATCTTTACAGCTTAGCACAACATATAAGCAGATATTTATAATATATACAGCTATATACAGAAATCTACAAGTTAAAAGTAAAAGAAACACAACAAAACTACTCTCATCAGGGATGTTGAATAAATTCTGGCAGTTGCATCATTTCCTGACTTAGTAAAAGCAGGATTGGTAATAGTTTCAGTAATATTAAAGCCGACCCAGCCCAGAAGACACTCTCTGAAACCCAGAAACATTTCTTTAATCTTCCATCACACTAGATCAAACAAGAGGGAACCAATTTTGTCTGTCAGCCAATGGTAGGAGAACCATGCCCCTAGCGGGTACGAAATTGAAAATAAAATGTAAAATAACCTCATCTTAACTTCCACACTTATTTAGCAACCAATCAAATTTAATTAGCCCTACTTGGAAGCTCCAAAATAAGATGGGATGGTTTGGGTGTTAACCACCTCCCCCCTCTTATGAAATCACCCAGACTAGACTCAGCTGGCTGGAAATTAAGGAATGAAGCTTTATATCTACAGCTTAGCACAACACACAAGCGGATATTTACAATATATACAGCTATATACAGCAATATACAAGTTAAAAGTGATAGAGCAACACGACACCCGTCCCAGAAACCAGAGTCCCCAGGAGGGGCTCCCAACCACCCTTCAACCTTCTTTCCACCCCTCTACCTTATCCCAGAGTATGCTTTATATGCAAGGTGAGTTTGGAGGATCAGACAGGGGGGTTAGAAAGCAGAAGGATTAGTTACACAGAAAACATGACAGGGAGAAACATACAGGCAGCAGCTGCAACGGAGACCCACTGTGTTATCTGTGGTTTGTGTTCTTGCTTTTTATACATCTCAGTCAGCCTATAAGTGAAGTAGGCATCACCATTGTTTCCTTTTCACAGCCTGTAATCTAATTTCTTTCACTAAAATATTCCATCTAGCCTCAAGCTAGGACAAGGAGTCTGCATATCCCATGGCTTTTATAACACAAGGAAAACATATCTCTTCTGTGACCCCAGAGGGAATATTCTGCTTGATGTGATGGGCACTCATATTTCCGTGACAGGACGAAGTATGTTTTCGTCGTGACAAGTATTCACGTAATTATAAGTTAGAAAAGAAATACAGGGCCTTGGGAAAGAGTGTGGATAGGAGTGGGTTACTAGAACACTCCACCCTGAGGCCACCTCTGTGTCCACGGCTGGAATCTTCCAGGCAAAACCCAGTAGCTTTGGGGGCAGATACTTTTAACACTAGAGCTGTCTCACAAACAAAAGTACCTAACATCATGTTAGAAAGGCAGAATACTTTTCTTAGCACAGCATTACAACTTCACAGCTTTCCCCTTTCCTTGCATGGTGTTGGAAATGCTCTTTAGTCTCCGTCCAGTTCAGCCACTGATACCATTTTCAATTATACAAGATTAACTTAAAATTTGCATAAAGAGATGTTTTTATCACCAATACAAGGCTGTCTGAACTTGGAAGATGCAGGTTCATAAGGACCAGGTGTTCAGTGATGAGCCTCCTGCAGAATAACATACTTGCCTTTCGTTACATCCAAATACACACTTGGCTGAAATGGCCATATTTGAAGTATAGATATTTCTCTATGATGCTTGTGGCAACATGCTGAAGTTACAGAATTTTGTGATTAAAACACTGGACTGTAATCTTAGAGGTCTGGGCTCAGTTTCTGGCTCTGCTCCTGTCTCCATGTATGATTGCAGATTCTGTCTTATCTTCTGTACATCAGATAGAGATGGTTAATCTTGGGGATTTTTTGACTCGTACTATTTCAGAATGAGAGCATTTCAAAATGTTTAGAGTACCTTCTCTCCCCATGAAACACAGAATGCTATTCTTATTTTACAAATGAGGAACTGAGGCACAGATTATCTTGGGCTGGTCTACATTAAACAGAGTGTGTTTGCCTTGGCAGATTCCCTGGTTCTCTGACAATCCAATCTATGGCTCTGGTTGGAGCATGCTGCAATTCTCTTCTAGCCCCTGCATGTCAACTTTTACGTTTTTTCTTTCAAGGAGAGGAGGGAGGCTGTATTTCACCCTGGTGTGGTGTTGAGGCTCCTCTTGGGGAATTTTGATCTACAACCTCAGATCAGGTTCTGGGTCCATCAGTTTAAATATCCTTTGGCTATTGCTTGGGACAAAACAGGAAATCTGTAGAGACAGGAGGGGGCTGAAACCAATGCTGCACTAAACCATTTTGCATAGTCTTTTATCTGTTTTAAAGTGTGATATTTTGGTGCAGTGATCGTTGTTACTCTAGCTATATAGGACACAACCTAGTAGGACTTGTTGGTATACCCTGTCACAAATAATGTCTAACTGAAAATTATGCTCATCTGTCTAGAGATACAGTGTACACTCAGAAGAAGTTGAACTTCTGTCTTGTAAAGCATACTGCCCAAGTTTTATCCTAATATTGCCTTCAAAAACTTTTTTAAAATACATTTTTTTTCTCATGAAAACACCAAATATGTGTTATTCAAGGAAAAGTTAAAGAGCAGTGGAAGTACAGATTTGGGCCACTTTGCACTACCCCAGATCCCACTTTCTTTCCACACTGTATTATTTGTTCAGCTCTAGCCTTCCACGTAAATGTTTTCTAATCAGTAATAAGTAACTGATGAATGATCTGATCTAATGCATTTGATATTATTTAGTCATAGAAGTAGAAATTCAATAGTGCTTACAAAATTGACTACTTTTAAAAATCTGAGTGTATATTTAAAGTAATAGGTATAGTATCTTGGAGTAAGCACAAGCGTCTGTATTCGTGCGGCTCCTTATCTGTGGAAGCTATTCAAGCGGTGGGTTTTTTTTTTTCCCTTTACATCAAAGGAAGGGTAGAGCAAAGGAAAGAAGCTGACAGGGAATATAGAAAAAAAAAGGGATAATAGTTCGTTTCAGTCTGTTATGGCCACTAATCTGCATTGTTCAGAAACCAAACAGAAAAAAAAAAAAAAAGAAAACCCCAAAGGAAACCAAACATATGCCAAGATGATTACAGACCTCCAGGAAAGGTTTACCTTCTTTGTTCTGTTGTATAAATCAAATGCCCCTGAGACTTACGGTGTTATGCAGCTACTTTGCACTGCTTTACTGAGAGAGCCTGGTTGCAAAGAGAAGAAAGCAACCCTATGGGAGTTGCTTGCTGCTGGGCAAAATTTCCAAATACTTTAGGAAGAAGAAGTGATTAATTAAACTTCTGTCTACTCTTAACAGTTAATCTAACCTAGGGTTAAGAGTTAGGAAGCACCTTCTCACTTGTGATTAGCAATATTATCAAGATATTTTTAGCAGAGTTGGATCAGTCCACTGATGAATGTAATGCTTGCCACTTTACATTTGTATGTGATGCTGCACACAAATACTTTCTTCTTTAAGAGTTCTGTTTTCCAAAATGTAGAAATTTGTCTTATAGATGAATGTTGAAGGAAGTGAATGGTTTATATCAGGAGAATTTCTACCCACAATCTCTGTACTGGGAAAGCCTGCTTCCTGTTCTGCATAGTGGTGGTTAGGTTTTTAATAGCCAGCAGGCTCTCGTATCAGACAATCTGCAAGGTGCATCTCTGAGATGTGCAAAGTGTGGCGAAGACCCAAACACAACTCGGACTTTGTAAATATGTGACCCTAATGCCCTCTTACAGCAGATTCCAGATCAGCATCAGGTTCTTAGAGTTGAGCAGCTCAAACAATTTCTATTAAACCACTGAAGAAGCTGCAAGCAAAATAAGATGTTTGTAAATCCACATAAGGATATATGTAAATTGACATTCAGAGTAACGGCCCTTGGGCTTTTGCTAAGTAGCTATTGCAGAGATCCTTAGTTTGATTTTACTTCCTCTCTCTCCCTCCCGTCCTCTCCTTCCTTCAGGAGCTTATATGGCTTTCGAAGTATTTATTGTATGCCCTACAAAAGGCCAGTTATATGTCCTTCATGACTTCCCTTCAGCATTTGATGCCACATTGTGCTTAATTACAGTTCCTTAGGATGCTGAATAGCCTCTAAGTACATACAAAGAAAGGATGAGTGTTGTAGTTAGGCACAAAGATAGAGGAACACCATTCTAATGAAAAGTAGGTAATTTAACAAAATGAGATAATGTTGTAACACCACACCATGAATGATCCTTTCAATTTTTGTGGCTTTATGGTTAAGCACATCTCTTCAGCAGTCTGTCACGCTCCTCAGAAAGGTCCATCTTGTGTCCTGTTTTCACAGAATCAGATAAAAAATCAGTTGGAAGAGACCTCAAAGATCATCCAGTCCGACCTTTGAACCAGTTTAGGGTCAATCCTAAACCACCTCCCGAAGCGTCAGGTCCACACACTGCTTGGATACCTCCAGGGAGGGCGATTCAAGAATGGTGTGGCCAGCAGGAGCAGGGAGGTCATTCTGCCCCTGCACTCTGCACTGGTTAGACCACACCTCGAGTACTGTGTTCAGTTCTGGGCCCCTCAATTTAAGGAGGACATTGAGATGCTTGAACGTGTCCAGAGAAGGGCAACGAGGCTGGTGAGAGGCCTCGAGCACAGCCCTACGAGGAGAGGCTGAGGGAGCTGGGATTGTTTAGCCTGGAGAACAGGAGGCTCAGGGGAGACCTTATTGCTGTCTACAACTACCTGAGGGGTGGTTGTGGCCAGGAGGAGGTTGCTCTCTTCTCTCAGGCAGCCAGCACCAGAACAAGAGGACACAGCCTCAGGCTACGCCAGGGGAAATTTAGGCTTGAGGTGAGGAGAAAGTTCTTCACTGAGAGAGTCATTGGCTACTGGAATGGGCTGCCCAGGGAGGTGGTGGAGTCGCCGTCCCTGGAGCTGTTCAAGGCAGGATTGGACGTGGCACTTGGTGCCATGGTCTAGCCTTGAGCTCTGTGGTAATGGGTTGGACTTGATGATCTATGAGGTCTCTTCCCACCTTGGTGATACTGTGATACTGTGATACTGTGATTCCACCATTGTCCTGAGTGGACCATTCCAATATTTGATAATGCTCTCTATGAAGAAATACTTAATTTTGTTCAATCTGATAACAATACAGAAGAAGTAAAGGATTACTTTAGGTGGGACACAAAGAATATATAACTGAAATTTTTTGTTATGCATACATGTGCACACACATACACACACTTCCCCCTCCCACTAACTTTCACCGCTGCCTTTATTTCAAGCTGCAGAGTCAGTCTCTTTAGTTCTGTGGGACACAGTCAGTAGGCTGAATTGAATATAGAAATATTGATACCTTCATCTGAGCCAGTTTTGCAAAATTTGGCAAAAAGTGGTCTCCCCCAGGGATCAGTGCTGGGCCTGATCCTGTTCAATGTCTTGATCGATGATCTGGACAAGGGGATTGAGTCCAGCATCAGTAAGTCTGCAGATGACACCAAATTAAGAGCAGATGTTGACCTGTTGGAGGGTAGGAGAGCCCTGCAGAGGGACCTAGGCAGGCTGGATGGGTGGGCAGAGGCCAGTGGGGTGAGATTTAAGAAGGTCATGTGCAGGGTTCTGCACTTTGGCCACAACAACCCCAAGCAGTGCTATAGGCTGTGAACAAAGTGCCTGGAGAGCAACCAGGCAGAAAGGGACCTGGGGGTTCTGGTAGATAGTAGACTGAAGATGAGCCAGCAGTGTGCCCAGGTGGCCAGGAGAGCCAATGGCATCCTGGCCTGTATGAGGGACAGTGTGGCCAGTAGAACAAGGGAGGTTATTCCTCCTCTGTACTCAACACTGGTCAGGCCACATCCTGAGTACTGTGTCTAGTTGTGGGCTCCTCTGCCGAGATTTCTTAGATCGTGGAGGGACCAGAACGACACTGAGACACCAACATGACGCACAAGTTGAAACTTTATTGCAGCTAAGAATTGTGCTTATATAGAGCACTAATACAGCGTGTATAATTCTGATGGGTTGCATAACAGAGTATGGGCTGACCACATGTCCTAGGAGCAAATTTGACTGGCCCCCTTAGTCTTCTCACACAGCTAACTTTGAAGCTTCTCTGCCAACTTCTTCAAGGTTGTTTTCCTCAATGCTGCACCTGTTTTCCTCAGCGCTGTGCTCCCTATCTCACATCCTTCTCTGTGTCCTAATGTTACCCCTCGTGCTTTCTTACTTCAGTTTACTCAATGCTGCCCAAACCCCAACACTCGTCAATTCAAAAGAGATGTTGAGATACTGGAACATGTCCAGAGAAGGGTGACAAAGCCAGTGAGGGACCTGGAACACAAGCCCTATGAGGAGAGGCTGAGGTTTGCTCAGCCTAGAGAAGAGAAGGCTCAGGAGTGACACCATTGGTGTCTACAACTACTTGAAAGGAGGTTGTTGCCAGGTGGGGATCAGTCTCTTCCCCCCAGCAACCAGCAACAGAATAAGGGGACACAGTATCAAGTTTTGCCAGGGGAGGTATAGGCTGGATGTTAGGAGGAAGTTCTCGCCAGAGAGAGTGATTTGCCATTGGAATGGGCTGCCCAGGGAGGTGGGAGATGCCATCCCTGGAAGTGTTCAAGCAAAGACTGGATGAGGCGCTTAGTGCCATGGTCTAGTTGATTGGATAGGGCTGACAGATTTGACTTAGAGGTCTCTTCCAACCTGATTGATTCTATGATTCTATGATGAGAGGACAGAGCGTCTTGGTTGATACAGCTGAAAGCTGTGTGACCATCCAGCAAGACCTGGTCAGACTGGAGAGCTGGGCACATAGGAACCTCATGAGATTCAACAAGGACAAGTGCAGAGTTCTGGGGAGGAATAATAAACTGCACCACTACAGGCTGAGACGTGATCTGTGGGAGAGTAGTCCTGTGGAGAGGGACCTGGGAGTGCTGATGGCTAACAAGTTAACTATGGAACAGCAATGTGCTCTTGTGGCCAAGAAGGCCAATAGGATCCTGGGGTGTATTAAGAGTGAATTCAGAAGATCAAGGGAAGTTCTCCTTCCTCTCTACTCTGCCCTGGTGAGACCTCATCTTGAATGCTCTTTTCAGTTTTGGGCTCCCCAGTTTTAAGAGGGACAGGGATCTGCTGGAAAAGGTCCAGTGGAGGGCTAAAAGAATGATTAGGGGACCAGAACACTGTCTTATGAGGAGAGGCTGAAGGACCTGGGGCTTTTTAGTGTGGAGAAGAGATGACTGAGAGAGGATTTAATAAATGTCTATAAATATCTGAGGGCTGGGTGTCAGGAGTGGGAGGAGAGGCTCCTCTCACTTGCTCCCTGTGATAGGACAAAGAGCAATGGATGTAAGTTGCAGCACAAGAGATTCCACCTCAACACAAGGGGGAACTTCTTTACTGTAAGGGTCACAGAGCACTGGAACAGGCGCCCCAGAGAGGTTGTGGAGGCTCCTTCTCTGGAGACTTTCAAGGCCCATGTGGATGTGTTCCTCTGTGACCTGAGCTAGATTGTATTGTCTTGCTCTGGCAGGGGGGTTGGGGTCAATGATCTCTTTGGGTCCCTTCCAACCCCTGACATCCTCTGATCCTGTGATCCTGTGACATTAGGAAGCCTATTCCAGAGTTTGACTACCCTCTTGCTAAATAAAGGTTTCCTAATGTCGACCTGAACTTTCCCTGGTGCAGCTTTGAACCATTCCCACATGTCTGTCACTGGATCCCAGAGAGAAGAATTCAGCACCTTCCTCTCTATTTCCCCTCCTCAGGAAGCTGTAAAAAGTGATGAGGTTGCCTCTCAGCTTTCTTTTCTCTGAACTAGACAGACCCAGAGTCCTCAGCTACTTGCCATCCATTTATTGGGTATCTGCCAAAGATAGGTCCTTTCCAAGTAGGGAAATGCCAGTGCACAATCTGGATCTAGTAGAGCAGGAAGAAAATCTATACTCAAGGGCAACAGCATGGTCATTTTTCCCTGACTGCACCTCCTTTGTGTGCTGCTCCTTGTTAAGCATCTTGGGGCTTCTGGCTTGGTTGATGCAAAGAACAGCACCAAGTTTTGACTTCACGTGGGAGAAAGGATTTCATGTTGCTGTAGTGAGGCTGCATCTAGCAGTGCAGGCTGGTGGGGGAGCAGAGCCCTGAGACATGGGGACAAAGAGCATAGTGAGGCAAAGCACAGGCCTATGATGATGAGCACTGGATGGAACCACTAGCTCCAGGACCAGCTGCAGCAGTGTAAGCCTGAAGGGAACAATGCAACAGGACCTGGCACATGTGGAAAAAAAAACCCCGAGAGTTAGTATCCCACCCCTTCTGGTAGAAACAGACAGGGATAGTGTCACTTTAAGATCCCTGTGTCTGCCTATCTCAGGATTTCAGAACCCTTACTGGAATTACTTGACAAAATTAAAATCAGCCTCTCTTTTTCCAGCACTGCAATAAGGACTTGAACAGACACAGATTCAAAAAGTTAAAACACTCAAATGGGTTAATTTATTAAAGCAACAGGTACAACAGACTTGGGATTGCCAGAGATAAATGCACTGATCTCAAAATCATCTCAGATTAATAAATCTCGGATAACATCCAGCACAGTTGGAGATGCAAACCTTTGCAACAGTTTCAACATGCAACAGAAATGCAGCAAAAATTAAGCTGTGCATCAAAAGGTGCAATTCTTACCAAGAA
The DNA here is from genome assembly GCA_013400475.1 of Tricholaema leucomelas. Taxonomy (NCBI): domain Eukaryota; kingdom Metazoa; phylum Chordata; class Aves; order Piciformes; family Lybiidae; genus Tricholaema lacrymosa; species Tricholaema leucomelas. Next base: position 19,790 of record WAAF01008225.1, read on the forward strand.
GGGTGTCACTGTCTTCGGTGGAGGAAGAGGAGCACAGCCTCCTGACCATCCTCGTCTCTGTTTTACCCTCCCAATTGCTGATGTGGCCGCACTGCATCTCTGATGATAGCCCATACTGCACCCCCACTGGTGCTGGTGCCAGTGCCCCCACACACCAAAAGATGTTCCTCTTATGGATTTCATGCCCTAGTTCCAGCTGCTCCTGACTTTCAGGTGACATTTGGCATGATTTAATAATATAGTCATATATGTTTACCGCATACTCAGTTTGACTCATTAGCATGCTGGCGAGTGTTAACATTCCATTTAATTAGGCAAAGGTCTTTGCTTGTGAGCTATAGACTTCAAAATCTGTTTTGAAGTTGTGTGTTCATGTTACTTTACTATTCCTTCATCAATTTTAGCCAACTTTTCTTCACAAGACTTCGTCCTTCCATGTTGTCAGGCCAGCTTTGCAGATCTTCATTTAATACAAACAGCTGCTGACGGTAAATGACCGTGGTCCTGCAGTGTGTTAAACCAGCTTGCCTTCCTGTCCTACGGCAACCTACGCTGTTACCTCACAGACAGCAGCACCACCTGAGATGTTGATAATGCTGAGACTTTCTCTCTAGTTTTCATACATTCATTTAATTTTATTTATTGTTTTATTTGGGTAGTATAATTTGGGGGGGCTTGATTTCTGGTGCATGCCCCAGACAATGGCCCTCTCTGCTTCAGTAGAGGCACCTCAGCCTCTACTGAACCCAGGTCAGCATTGTCTGGAGGAGCACTGGGTGGCTCTGGGAGAGGATTACCCATTCCTCAGGGTGAAGGTTTCCTGGAGGGTGTCTGGGCACCACTTCCACAGCCTGTGGTTGACATGCCTCGTGGTGATTGAAGTCATGATTATGGTGGTTTGGGTGTCCCCCGCCCCGCCCCCCCCACTTTTAGAAATCACCCAGATTAGACTCAGCCAGCTCTGGAAATANATCTATGTTTTCCTTTCCTTTTTTACACATCTCAGCAAGATAGTGAGGGAAGTAGACATCACCATTGTTTTCGTTTCACAGCCTATGATCTATTCCTTCTCACCAAAAGATTCTAGCTAGCTAGCTTCATCACAATGATCCTGCTTGGTTTCACAGCTACTCTCACTCAGGGGACAAAGACTGAGCTCTGGTGCTGGTACAGTTGCTACTCATAGCCTATCAAGCTAATAACGTTTGTGTAGCATCATATGTGTGGCATTTGAACATAAACCATAACTAATTTTGTAACATGAGCTATTTTGCTTTCCCTGAGATAGAATATGGTATCCACTGTTACATTTTAGGGAAATTTAAATGAAACAACATGTCACTCAGGCTTTAGATGGTTATACATAGAAAAGAAAATTAAAGAGAGGAATCTTTGGAAATAAGGTCTGATAAACATTCAATAAGCATTTTTAAGTCCAAAGGAAGAAAAGTACGGGGAAATTATCATTTGGGATGTTAGGAGGGCTGGAGGGATACACACGCCTCCCAGCTCTTCTGAATGATTCAGGGTGCTGTGTAGCCAGCTCCAACAGAGGAGAGGCAGAGCTAAAGGTTATTCATTTCTTCCCTCTCCAGTGGCTGAAGTGGAATGGTATCCATTTATTTTTCATTCTTGGGAACTCTAGAGGCTTTGCTTGAAAGTGGCATCAAATTTCCTGTACAGAAAAAAACCTAATTTTCCTAATTTGGAAAAAATGAACAATCCTATTGTGTGGAATTATGGTGACACACCAGAATTATTTCATGAGTTTCTGGATTCCTTAGCCATACCACCCAATCACCAGAGCCAGCCAACAGGTGGATAGTGCTAATAATAGACATCTGTCTTCAGAATAGCTGAAGAAACCCAGAAGAAGAGACCCCTTCTTAGTCATCTATTGAAAGAAAGAAATGATAGGACATGAGAAATATGAGTTTTTGCTCCAGCAGGGTAGCCCATTCATACATCCCTGATCTGCTTTTTCCTCCTGTGTTCATAGTCAGTGTTCTCCTCAGCCCTCAGCAAGCTACTCATAAGATTGCCTCAGTTAACCTTAGGCACTTCTCCTGACAAGACTCACAGGTCTGCAATGTTTGCTGTAGACAGGGTATTTAGAGAGTGTGTCAACTATGCTTTTGGAGGTTGGGTTGAGCACATCAAGACGGAAATGTTGTAAAGGCTGGACAAACAGAAGCAGTGTTCCATGTGAAAAGCAAAAGGCCTGTTGCAGCAAGGCAAGGCAATACGATAACAAAACAACCAAATGGCTGGTTGTTTTCCTGGCAGTGGTTTTGTTTTGACCTTTTTATTTATTTTTCTTAAAGAAAAAAAAAAAAGAGTTGTTTTTTGGTTTGGTTTTTTTTTTTTTAGCACTGTTTTTTGGAACACTAACAATTTATTTTGGATTTAAAAAAATAAATAAAATTTTAAAATCAGTTTTAGATTGTGGGTAACTTCAACTCAGATTAGGTAGCCATGAAGCAGCCTCTAACACAGAAGTATTTAGAAACTGCAACTTTCTGCAGTCTTGCCTAGAATAATAGTTCATATATGTATACGGTTAACACTCCAGGAAGAGTGTCCCTGAACTCGACACTTGACCTCAGGTGGTCCTGACCCCTCCCCAGGGGTGGGTCTGGACACCACCAGGTGATGGTTAGCCCACTTCCCCCTTCCTGTCCCATAAAAGCAGGGGGACTTCCTGTTCCTTTCTCTCTCTCTCTGGATCGCTCTCTGAACCACACTGCAGCTGTCTCTGCGCCCCTGCATCTCTCTACACATGTGGTCACCACCATCACAAACTCGGGTTGTATTTATACCTTTTGTAGTTGTTATTCTTCCTTCCCTACACCTTTGTAACCTCCCTACCTTTGATACCCTTTGAAGTTTAACAATAACTTTTCTTTTTAACTTCCAAATTGAGTGAGACTGATTTATTTGGGTGTGCTTACCTTTCCTCTCTACTTCTAATTCCTTTCTTTGGGGAAGGAGAGGGGAGAGGGAAGGGCAAATTGTCATTGGTTCTATCAAATTTATTAGAATCTCTGGGAATTTAAATTTGAACTGAGACAATATAGTACCATAAAAACTTGTTGCAGAACACTGTTTAGCTTGCTGCAGGAACGTGGCCAAGGCTCCACAGATCAACATGATCACAGGCAATGCCGCATGGACTCCAGACTATTCAATGTGAATTATGCCAGAGACCTTTATTGATCATTTCGGCTGTCAATAAATACCCTCAGGGCCACAAGGCACACACCTACACATTAGCATAATTATTCAAGGACAACCCACTCCATCAGCATAAACTACACCTTGTTTTCATCATTAACGAGGTGTCCATTATCTATCCCTTCTGAGATAAGTTCCCCAGCTGCTTGTGAGAACCAAGGTCAGCTCCTGCCTGTTACTATCCTTCTTTGCATTCCCACAAAAACTATCAGAGAAGCTAACAAGTATTTCATATTGTGGCTTACGTGGCTTTAAAGCAGTAGCTTAGTTGATATTGGAGGTTTCTGCTAAATGGAATGTGTTGGTTTGGGTTTTTTTAATTGGAAAATTGGTGTGAAACTGCCCCTTCACCATCATACAATTGCAAAAAGTTAATGGTTCTACAGTTTTAATAAAAATGATCTGCGAAAGACTTTGTAAGATGAGCACTTAAGGTCGATAGATGTCACGTTACCAGTTACAGTTGATGCCATGATAATTTCTGTCTGTTTGACAACAATCTCTGTATTAGCTGAAATAGAAAACCTGGCTTGCTTATGTTCATGTTTTTTTATATTTAAAAAAAATGATGAAAGTATAAAAAAATTATAGTGGTATAATTATTTTCAGTTTTCCCATTCTCAGATACTTTCCTAAGTGATCACATTTTTAATGGCATGGTCAATTGAAATATGTTTAATTCCTGAAACGATTCTTAATTAATAGACTCATAGAATGCTTTAGGTTGGAAGGAGTCTCAAAGGTCATAGAATCATAGAATCAGCCAGGGTTGAAAGGGACCACAAAGATCATCTAGTTCCAACCCCCCTGCCGTGGGCCGGGACAACCTACCCTACACCAGACTGCTCAGAGCCTCATCAAGCCTGGCCTTAAACACCTCCAAGGATTGGGCCTCAAACACTTCCTTGGGCATCCCATTCTAGGGTTTCATTACTCTCATGGTGAAGAACTTCCTCCTCATATTCAGTCTGAATCTCTCCACCTCCAGCTTTACTCCATTCTCCCTAGTCCTGTCACTCCTTGATATCCTAAAAAGTCCCTCCCCAGCCTTTTTGTAGGCCCTCTTCAGATACTGGTCATTCAGTTCCAACCCCCTCACCCCCTGCCATAGGCAAGAACAACTCCCACTAGAACAGGTCACTTCAAGACCTCATCCAACCTGGCTTTGAACACCTCTAGGAAGGGAACATCCACAACCTCCCTGGGCAACCTGTTGCAGTGTCTCACCATCCTCACTGGAAAGAAGTCTTTCCTAACATCTAGTTTGAATCTCCCCTCTTCCAATTTAAACTCATTACCNCCCTCCCTTGCCCTGCTGGCCACACTGCTCTTGATGCAGCCCAGCACAGGGTTGCTGTCTGGGCTGCATGTGCACATTGCCAGCTCATGTTGAGCTTTTCATCAACCCAGACCCCCAGGGTCCTTTTCCTCAGGACTGCTATCCAGCCATTCATCACCCAGCCTGTATCTGTGCTTGGAATTGTGCCGACCCAGTTTTTAACTATTGTATTTATTAACAGAAATGTTCTAACTTTATAGCATCTACTAAAAGACCAGAAAGCAGTCAGCAAAATATTTTATTTCCCTTAAAACCCAAACCAGAAAACTTGAGGCACTTCTATAAGATTTCTTCTTCTGATTTAAATTATTATTTTGTTTTTCTTTTAACCTCTCCTTCTCTTTGGATTACATAACTTGCTCTTTTTGACCACCCTTTCTTAGACTTCTCTTATCTCAATACTTTCTACCTGCCTTCCTGGCATATGTATAATATTCCATGAACTGAATAGTAGTATAAACTTTCTGTTTGTGCTTAAAATCTGCCCATGGAGATAAATCATGATGCATGCATATCTACCCAAAAAGTTTTTTAGCTTTGTTTTCTTTTTGACCTCCCATGTATTATATCATGTTTATTCCTGATGGTTTTTCAGAGTGGGGAGACGATTGCTCTAGGCAATGTTGGAGCAGCCTGGTGGGAATCGTCTGCTCTTTCACCCACCAGACATGAGAAGGCACCCTTTATCCCAAGACCAGTCCTCTCTGTCTCACTCCATCCAATGGTATCACAGCCATCGAAGTTGTCCTCTTCTCATTTTTTCTCTCCAGGATGGCTTTCCTATTCCTGCCAGGCAGCTGACTCAGCCTCTTACCTCTGCCTTCTCAGTCACATCCTCAGCAGTCCAGGTGGAGCCTTTTGTTTCCTGTGCTGACTCCGAGGCTCAATCATGCCTATTGCTGAAGTCTTGCCTGAGCCACATAGGATGGCCCTACCAGTTTTAGTTCTTCCTTGATGTGACAGTTATTAGAAAAGCATTTTCACCTGCTGGACTCTTCCAAGTAATTTTTGAAGCTGACCTGTGTATGCTTATTTAGGGTGGCGCGGCAGTAGGAGGAAGGATACAAGTGAACGAGAATTTTGCTTTCCTCTAGCAGCTGGAAGGAGAGGTAGCTGCTTGTTAGAAGCTCTTCAGAGGGCTCACTGGGCCTGCTGTTTTACCTTGAGTATGCTGGAGGAAGACAACTTTAATTGGACACATAGAGAGGGATAACTTGCCTTTAAAGAAAAAACTGAGTGGGGAGGGATGCTTGTAATGGTTTCCTTGAAACTGAGATGTTTCAGATATTTCACTCAGCAAAATTGCAGCCTTCTATGATTGCTGGGTGAATCATCTGACTTTCAAGGATTTAGTTCCAGCATGCTCACACCTATGATAGCAGGAGAATTTAGAGAAATGTCATTTGAGTAAATTGAAAGAGAGAGTTTGTAGGTAGAAGTAATTTTACGTAACCTTTTTGAAGTTATTTGTGGTAATCAAAGGAATATGGCTGCTTATACCTTCAGGGATAACCCTCTAATCTTTCAGGATGTAGACGTCTTTGATTGGCTTTGTTTCTCTGTTTTACTTAGGTTACTGTAGTAAGACCCTCCCTGACACCCATGTTTATACTTCTATATCTGATTACTTGGGAACAGCCACAGCTTTTGGTACACTGAAACCTTTTCTTAGTATATAAGGCAATAATACATTCGTGAATGCCTGCGATACCATCAAACCACAGCAGTATGTAGTGTTACCTAATGAACATCCCGACACAGTTTTATATGGTCAACTCCTCTCTACATCTTTACTAGTGACGACTGTGTGTTTTTCTCATAGGAGTGAAATAAAAGCTATAACATTTTCTATTGGTTTGATCTTCTTAAATAATTGAAGGTGATACCTCTCGGAATGGGTAGAGTTCATCTAGGTGTGCTGACACTGACTAAAAGCAGTGCCTAGTGAGGAGAACCATTTGGTTCATGATCCAGTGCTCTCAGTTTACTCATATCCTTCTGCTGTTTTGTGTTTAATTGCTTTTTAAAACTACTTTGCATTTAAAGCATCCTCCTTTCCTGGTAACATTAGAATATATGTTGAAAACATTATTTGGACTATGTTTGAGAAACAGACTTCAGAGTCTTGAGTTTTGAGTTTTAAAATACTTATTTTATAATCTGCCATGGAAATAATTGCAATAAACTAAAAATGAGGTGGTTGTTTACAACTTGCTGTTCGACAAAGAACTTACCTTTCTCTAGCTTGCCACAGAAGTCTATTTGCAGCTGTGGCTTTACTTTTCAATGAATTACTTTACCTATTACCTGGCATAAAACAGGCTCCTAGATTCTATGGTTAACATTAACAAATTCACTGTACAGTAGAATCAGCCAAATAAATATCAGCTCTTATTTTCTACTGAACTTAGTAATTTGATTGGGAGTTTTAGTTCATAGAATCATGGAGTACACTGGGTTGAAAGGGGCCTTTAGGTCATCTAGTCCAACCTTGCTGCACTTATTAGGGACATTCCCAACTAGATGAGGTTGCACAGAGGCCCATAAAGTTCATAGTCTACTTTCTCTAGGAGCTAGCATATAAATACTCAAACCAAACACAGCTCTATTACTCTGTTCAGTAAACACAGACTACTTAGAATCAGACAAGTTTGGAAGGAACCACAAGGATCCTCTAGTTCCAACCTCCCTGCCATGGGCAGAGACACCCCACCCTACATCAGACTGCTCAGAGCCTCATCCAGCCTGACCTTAAACACCTCCAGGGATGGGGCCTCAACCACCTCCTTGGGCAACCCATTACAGGCTCTCACCACTCTCATGCTCAAGAACTTCCTTCTCATGTCCAGCCTGAACCTACTCACCTCCATCTTTGCTCCATTCCCCCTAGTCCTGCCACTCCCTGATGTGCTGAAAAGTCCTTCCCCAGCTTTTTTGTAGGCCTCCTTCAGATACTGGAAGGCCACAATAAGGTCACCTTGGAGCCTCCACCAGACTGAACAGCCCCAACTCTTTCAATCTGTTCTCATAGCAGTGGTGCTGAAGCTCTCTGATCATCCCAGTGGCCCTTCTCTGGACACGGTCCAGCATGTCCACATACTTCTTGTGATGGGGGCTCCAGAACTGGATGCAGTACTCCAGGTGGGGTCTCACCAGAGTGGAGTAGAGGGGGAGAATCACATCCCTTGACCTGTTGGCCGCACTTCTCCTGATGCAGCCCAGGATCTGGTTGGCTCTCCAGGCTGCAAGTGCATACTGCTGGCTCATGTTGAGCCTCTCGTCCACCAGCACTCCCAGGTCCCTCTCCTCAGGGCTGCTCTCCAGCCACTCACTGCCCAGCCTGTATTTGTGCTTGGGGTTGCCCCGACTCAGATGCAGGACACTGCACTTGGTCTTGTTGAACCTCATGAGCTTGGCTTGTGCCCACCTCTCCAGCTTTTCCATGTCCCTCTGGATGCCATCCCTTCCCTCCAGCATGTCTGCTGCACCACACAGCTTGGTGTCGTCAGCAAATTTGCTGAGGGTGCACTCAATGTCCCTGTCCGTGTCACCAACAAAGATATTGAACAAGACTGGTCCCAGAACTGATCCCTGAGGGACTCCACTTGTCACTGGCCTCCACCTGGACATGGACCCATTGACAGCCACTCTTTGGGTGCTGCCATCGAGACAGTTCTTTATCCATCTCATGCTCCACCCATCAAACCAATGTTTCACCAGCTTGAGACCAGGATGTGGTGCGGGACAGTGCCAAAGGCCTTGCTCAGGTCCAGGTAAATGACATCAGTTGCTCACCCCTCATCTATTAATGTTGTGACCTCTTCATAAAGGCCACCAGGTTTGTCAGACAGGATTTGCCTTTGGTGAAGCCATGCTGATTGTAGCCAATCATCTCTTCACCTCTGTTTCAGTCGTAGATCCTCCCTCCTGGAGGATCTGCTCCATGATCTTACTGGGCACAGAGGTGAGTATGACTGTCCTGGAGTTCCCTGGATCCTCCTTCCTACCCTTTTTGAAAATGTGAGTTATGTTTCCCCTTTTCCAGTCAGTGAGGACTTCAGACTGCCATGACTTTTGGAGTATAATAGTCATGGGAATCATCCCACCAAGTTTCAGTAATAGCCACAATGTCATGGCATCCCAGCAGCACAGTGGCCCTTAATTCATCCTGTAATCTTTACTTCTTGTAGAGATTCTGTTACGTACCATTCTGGGATAAAAAAACACAAAAGCAAATGCTATTTTTTAATGTTTATCTAAGTTGTATGCTAGAGATGAGGTAATCTTGCTTTGGGGGCCTGTTGTAATGATCAGGCCATATCCCTGGTGAGGGACCTATCACAGGTCCAATGAATTCAGCTGAGCTATGACCATCCATATAAACTCCCCCACCTGTTATTTTTTGACTTGTTAATGCTAGACACCCCCTCCTTTTCTGATACTGTTTGTATCAGGATGTTTGTAACATTCCTTTAGTGTATGGGAAAGGTTTTCACATTCCCCCTGTATTTTAGTGAAGTCTGTCTTGGATGTGTTAAGCACTTTGATGGGTATTTTCTGATATCCTAGGAGTCCTAATCTTTAGACACAAGGGAATATGTGCAAACAATAATTTTATGTGCTGGAAAGGTGGGTTATTTGCAGATAAACCTTTGGTCAGGGAATGAAACTCTTTGGTTAGAGTACGGAAACAAGTAAAGCAGGAAACCTCTGCTCTTCTATAAAATGGGTGCCTACAACCAGGCAGGGGTATGATACAGGAGTGAAGTTCTGACTGCCATCTTTTTGTCTCTCAGGTTCAGCAGGTAGGGCACAGATGTGCAGGTGTGGAGTTTTTGGTGTTCTATGGTTTCTGGGTTTGTTAAGTTTCTTCACTTATTTGTTTTTTCTGTATGCTTCGGTTTTGGAAACTTTGCTAAAACCTCCAACCCATTTGTGTATGTTAGAGAATTTCTGCTCTGTGTATGGAGTAGTTATGAGCAATGTCAGGAGCACCTGGCGTTAGTCCATCCCTCCTCAATGGATGAATAGTAATAGTTTAGGCAATACTGATGTCGCGGAGGGGAATTCTGCCCTTATCGCCCGTTCGTGGCGAAGGGGAGAAATCAATAGGTGCAAGATAGGTTTTATGAAAATATATTTATTAAACTCAATATTCTTAACTCTCAACACCCCCCAACCACTATATTAATATTAAATAGGATTCATTCACGGTTATGGGTCGACCTTATGGGTATAATATTCAAAATAAATNCAATAGTCTCTGACCGTAGCTGCTGGGTCCTTCTGGACCACAGGCAGGATTTCCAGGTGCAGAGAAATACGATCCTGTGCAGACAAATAGGTCTGCTCCTGGTATCTCGTGGCAATGGCACACACCAGGGAATGGGTGTGCAGTGGGATGCACGGCTGCACGGGGAGTCTGAGCCCCGTAAAGGCAGAGTTAAGTGAGTGACTACACCAGCGAGCAAAGAGGAATGCTGCCACGTGAGTGCACTTCTATTTATTAACTGTGGGCCGAGATCAATGGTCTCATTGGCCACCAATAACCAATCAGGCTTGCAGTCAGCCAACCTTGCCATAATAGGCAAGGAGCCACAGGCCTGGACTTTCCAAATATGGGGCTCACATGGGCCTAGCACCCGGCAAGCGTGAGCTGCACACATGGGGGCTTACACAACCTAAAGCCTGGGCAGGCCAGACTGAACATCACCAGGCCTGTTGTGCCCCTCTGTGCTGGCCATGTGCTCATCCCTGATTAAGAAGCAGGAAAAACATGTCCAGGCAGGGCAAGGCATATGCAAGTCTGTTTTCTGGCCTATGGGCCCTGCACGACAACTCACCTGGAAATATCCCATTCTTTTCCTCCATCGAGTATTTATACTCAGTCCTATTGTCTTGAATGTCTGTAGTAAAACTTCCATTGATCTCCTGGGCACAACAGAATGCCTATGAGAAAGAACAATTTTATAGTCTGTTGTAACTGTTACTTTAAAATTCAGCATTCTTGATTCATTTTGAACAAAGAAACGGAGTGTTTTGCTTGGTGCTTTTTCTTGAAAGGTAAATAGACAAACCTGAATGAAAAGCACCAAGTATTTTCTTATAGTAACATTAATATAAATTCATTGTTTTTGATGGGAGGGAAATTTTTCAGAGATACAACATATGACAAATGTAGTGTTTATTTTCTCTCAGATCTTCTCTGTGACCTGTTTCATTCAGAGGAGTGAATATTTCACAGAATCATAGAATGGTTTAGGTTGGAAGGGACCTTAGAGATCATCTACTCCAGCCTTTCTGCCATGAGCAGGGACATCTCTCAACTAGACTCAGCTGCTCAAGGCATCCTCTAACTGGGCCCTGGAGATGTAAACTCCTTTTAACCATTGAAAATTGTTCCTCTTTCAGTCCCCTGAACTATGATATGATGCATGTCAAAGTAAGGGTAACAAATTGTAAAGGCTGTAGAGCTAGTTTTGTAGCTTGAGATGCAGTGTAAACAACCCATTAATATGTACATATATTAAAACCAGAATTCCCTACTTTTTTACTGCAGCATTTTATAATGATCTTCCCATGAGCCAGAGTGATTTGCTGCTCTGATTAAACATAAACCCTTTACTGCTTTGGTTCTTTGTATTACAGATCATTTAACTTTGTTTTATGTTTATGGAAAGAGTTGGGGCTGTTCAGTCTGCAGAAGAGGAGGCTCCGAGGTGATCTTATTGTGGCCTTTCCAATATCCGAAGGAGGCCTACAAAAAAGCTGGGGAAGGACTTTTTAGTAGTGACAGGACTAGGTGGAATGGAGCAAAGCTGGAGATGGGTAGGTTCAGGCTGGACATGAGAAGGAAGTTCTTGAGCATGAGAGTGGTGAGAGCCTGTAATGGGTTGCCCAAGGAGGTGGTTGAGGCCCCATCCCTGGAGGTGTTTAAGGTCAGGCTGGATGAGGCTCTGAGCAGTCTGATGTAGGGTAGGGTGTCCCTGCCCATGGCAGGGAGGTTGGAACTAGATGATCCTTGTGGTCCCTTCCAACTTTGTCTTATTCTATGAAATAGACACACAAGGCTAAGTAAACTCATAATCTGAACTATGATGCTTGCCCTTTTCCCTCTGTTCTTACTGTCAATGGCAATCATCTTCTTTACACAGCTTCTGCCATCAGCTTTCAAGCTGTAGCTATTGCAAGCTCTGAGCCTTTTCAACAAGATGAGTGATCACATACCAAATGTTGTGTTACTTTACCTATAGCAAATAAGATGACATAAATAATTTGTCCTTTCCTTTCTCTGTCATTGTCTAGCTGTGGTTTTCTGTGCATTTAACTTCCCTTTGTCACTCTGCTTGGAATGGAATATGAGGGGATGTCTTTATATCCTCTATTAGTACTTTTACAGTTTAAAATGACAACATATTTAATCCTCAGACAATATGAAAGAGGATCAGTTCTTCAGGGCTGGGGTTTTGTTTGTTTGTCTGTTTGCTGTGGGAAAAAATGATAGGAAATTATAACTGCATGTTGCATGTGGAAAACTGTTGTAAAAAAATTTATATTGTGTCTTAAAAAGTTACCTGTGATATTCTGTTGTAGTCCACGAATTGGCTTACTGTTTACTTCAGAAAAGTGGAAGCTGAGGATGTATCCCTCCAAATAATTATAAATTTATTATTTGAACATATTATTTCTTTTTTCCAAATTTTAACTGTAATTTTATTCATTTTATTGCGAGAGTGTTTTGGTAGGTGTGGTGTTTTGGCCCTGAATGGTTGCCAGATGCCCACCCACTTCTTAGGTGGGTAGGGAAGAAGGAAAATATAACAAGAGACCTGCAGGTCAACTTAAGAGCAGTTTAATAGGGCAAAAGTGAAAGCGAAAGCTGCGCATGGAAGCAAAAGCAAACAACTACCCCCTACTTTCCTTCAGCAGATGATGTTTGGCTGCTCCTCAGGAAGTGGAGTGTAGCATATGCTCCAGAGGACAAACACCATCAACAAATGCCCTCGTACTTCCTGCTTTCATTTAGCTTTTATGTCAGAGCTGATGTCATATGGTATGGAATACCCCTTTGATCAGTTTGGGTCAGGTGTCCTGGCTGTGTCCCCTCCCAAGATCTTGCCCACCTGCCCACCTTGCCAGCTGTTGGAGGGTAAATGTTGGCAAAGCACACTCTTGGTGTTTGGCTTACTAGTAGCCAAAGAACTGGTGTGTTATCAACACACAGCTTTATTACTGCAAAACACAACATTAGAAAGATGTTGTGGGGAGAACTTACTCCATCTCAGCCACACTCAATACAGCAGGGTATTATTAGTTGATTTTTTAAAATATATTCAGTAAAAAAAAAAATTATTCTAAGTTTTACGGAGGATTTCTGAGTTTCTCTTTGAGGCTGGTGCATGGTGTTGTAGCTATTGCCTTTGAGACCAGAAAGATGTCTTACCAGCAATTAAATACCTTCTACCTCTCAACTATGCTTTCAGAATCCCCTTTGTAAATCATTGTGATTGTTACGTGTTCGTGTGTTTTCTCTGATTTTCCAGCAAGACACTAGGTCTGCACTCACTGTTTTCAAAGGCACCAAATATGCTTCACAGGGTGATTTTAGTATTGAACAGAGTTTCCACAGTTGCCTTTCATTCACTATGACTTTTTTGTTTCATATACCTCCTGGACTTCCTGGCTGTGACAGTTGCATACATTAGATTGTGTTACATAAATATCATACAGTGTATTGTACCCAGATGTATTCTTTCAGCGTTTCAGATTTTCCATTAATAAAAGCCTTTTTGTTTCCTGGGTATTTTCTTTTGTAATCTTTTGTTCGGTGTTCTTTTTGTGTCACATACAAAATTAAAGCGATGCTTGATGTGCAAGTGGGTGCAGCATGATTCAGTATGTTACGTGCAGCACAAGCAGTACACCTGGAAATCTCCCCATATACTTATAGAGCAGATATAAGCATTATGGAAGTCTTGCATGACCTCAGTCTCCAGTCTGTTCACACATGCTAGGTTTTATTTCTATTCAGATCCACCTGATTCTCTCAGTGCTTCCTTTACAGACCCAGGTGGTGGTGACCCTGGAACTGGTATTTCTGTCAGTGGAAGGGGATTCATGTGGCACCACACCACTGAACCTGCAGCTTCCTTCTATATTGCTTGTTTGGTTAAATCTCCATTTAATTTCTGCCACAAATCTGAAAGCAGATAGTGTTTAATCAGGCAGTGCAGCGCATGTGCAATAAAGAACTTGCAAATGCCTTATTGGTGCTTGTTTCTTCAAGGCATTTCCCGACCTGTTAAACCTGATCGTCTTACAGAAACTCTGTGTTGTACATAAATGCAGTATCAGTGATTTGGTTTTATTTGTGCGTGCCCCAAATAAAATACCTCTTGCCTTAGCTTTATGTTAGAAAGGCTAGTTCTTAAGTTTAGTGTTCTGGCAGAAGCTTGCCTTATGGATCTGGAAAACAAATGGCATTCTGTCATGGAGGGCCTGTAGGCCCAAAAATAGGCTTATTTCTATTCCTCACTTTGCTTTGCCTTGCCTGGACATGTTCGCCTACCCCAAACATGTTTTCCTCCCCAAACCAGGGGTAAACAAGCCCAATCAGAGGCAAACCCATTAAAGGCACATAAGGGGGACAATAGGCCTGGCGCCACAAAGTCTGGCCTACCCAAAGCCCAGGTGGTAAACATGTTGTATAAGCCCACACGCTTAGCGTGTGGCTCACTCATGCTCTCCCCACATTTGGGGGTACTGGACCTGTGGACCTTTCCAAATGTGGTATGTCCCTGCCTTCTGCCAGAAGCCTATTGAACTGTACCATGGCCAACAAACCCATCAGTCTCGACACATATCTTATAATTGGGGCAATCTAGGTAAACAAGAGGCCTTTTGCCACCCTCTCCATTCTCCTCCCGTCTGACTGCTGCCTGAGGCCATTGCCTTTGTCCCGCGACAACCTGCACCGATCCAGCGGATGATCGAAGGAGGCGTCCCCGGCAGCCCGCCGCCTTAGCCTGCCGCTTCAGCCAGGTCCAGCACATGGGACCTTTCCAGACAACGTGCCCCAGACCCCTATTGGTCTATTAGCCCCACAGGAATCAACTCCATGGCTTTCGTCATACATATATTTGGGGACCACAGATACTAAGACTTCCGACTAGTGAGTATTCAAACTCTCTTAATTCAAGTTGCAAAGGAACTTTATTAACTCTACCAGCAGCACTTTATGCCGCAAGACTCTCTGATCAGAGCTTTCTAAAACCTATACCAAATTGTTTCACTCAACTGTAAATAGGCATTCTGTAGAGTGATTTTACTAACAGTGTACAAAGGATTCGTCTGGGTTAATTGTATATAAGTTCACAGTATCACAGTATCACAGTATCACCAAGGTTGGAAGAGACCAAAGTTTGGGGGAAATTCTTTTGTATATATTAATAAAGTATTTAATAACATTCAAATTGGCCTCAGATCTCCCCAAACCCAAATTCAACCCCCTCTACAACACATTCATCCTAAGAAATGGAACTAGGGACTTTCAAGAAAGAGGACCTGTTTAGTCCGTTTCTTTGGAGTTTTGTTTTTAAATTCAAATATCTGAGAAGCAGATGGGAGGAGAGTTCTCTCAGTAGGACCTTACCTGCTTACCTCCACTTTGAATAGAGTGCTGAGAGCTGTCTTTGACACTGCCCTCCAATAAATGTGAGAAAATAAAGTCGACATGATGTTTCTGACGGGAAGAAACTCACTAGTGAGAAAAAGCAATGCTATCTTGAAATACTAACAAAGAAACAATAAAGAACAAAGATTCAAAAGTACCTATGGCAGTTTGTTTGTGAGATTTCTGCAAGTGGAACAAATAACCTCTTCTGTACTCTTCTGGGCTTCTGCTTTTACCATAGTTCTTGGTCAGAGCAGACTTTACAGTTCAAGCAGCAAGAAAGTGAAGATTCAGCATTCCTGCCTATTATCAACAGCTTTTGTGTCTAATCAGAAATTGAATTGCTGGCATATATTTTCGAGCACAAACCTAAGCTGCACGTGGTTCCAAAGACTTCAGTTTGAACTGAGCATTACGCTGCTCCTGCAGGTGTTTTATCAGAGTCCCCTAAGGTTGCTTCTTTGATGCAGCTCTTTTGCCATGCGCTGGGTGTACATGTAGCCAAAGGAAAAGAGCAATCTGTAAGGAGATTAAGTGCTGCCACTTCCACAGTTTTGTTGAAATCGACTGTCTTCCTAGGAAGGCTAATGTAATTCTGTTAATCACTAATGCTAGTCAAACTGTAATCACTGAGTTTCCTGACCTGACAAAAATACATGCAGAATAACAGCTCAGCTTCTGTCAGAGTATCTGACATCAGAGTACTGTTTACATTTGCTTGCATCCATGGTAATGGTCGTATCCATTTTAGTTTAATCAGCAGTTGACTATAACATGGGACAGGGGAGCACATGTGTGTATATATAGTATCTAAGCTGTATTTAGAAGTTCTTGACAGAAATAAATAAACTGAGCTGAGTAAGAGATCATGCTGCTTTTGTCACTAAACCCGTGCTGTTTGGAGTGCTGTGTTTTTGTTGATTTATTTTTTCTTTTTAAATTTGTTGTACCCTGCACTAAGAGTTGAAATGTGAGGTATGGTTTTACTTATATACATTGCAAACTTTGTTCTGCAGGGTAAGGGTACGAATTTACTCTTGATAAAAAGGTCAAATAGAGTTTTCACTCTCATTCATCTCCTTATGGGAAGTGCTGACTTCCTGCTGAGGTGGTCAAGGATCATAAAACAAGCACAGGTAAAATAATTTGACATTTTAGTCCCTCCAGGTGTGATGCAGTTGCTGCAAAATTAGGGGCTGTATTATGATAATGAAATAATTTCACAGCAGGAATTAGCTGATCCTGAAACATCCTCCTTTACTTAATTCACCATAGCAAAAAAAATGCAATGCATTTTTGTGGAACCAGAACTTGTTTCAGAGTTTGTAGACAAAGTGTTGCTATATGAATATTTACCAGTCATACTGTGATAGGAAATATAAGTCAGGTCTGGGCAACAACTGCACGAAACACTCCATATCGCCATGAAACCATCTAGCAGCTGTGTGATTGATCAGGTCCTGCTACTTTATTCTTTTCTGAGAGGAAAAGGAGAGAAGGCTGCTCAAATGTTGACTAGTGGTTCCAGCTTTTGGCTACACTGTCCTGGCCAACATTCCACAGGTAAACTCAAGTTTTACTGGGAACACATAGCAGAGGGAGAAATGAGAAGAGCTCCTAAGACAGAAAAAGATATCCAGAAATAATAGGCTGCACCCTGCATAGGTGTTGATAACATCTTGAGTAGATATTGTCAGGCAGCAGGTTTTTGTGCTGATTTGGTCCAGACGACGTTATGTGGTTTTATATGGGTTCACTGATAGTTTTGTTCTGCTCATGTGGCACTCTAAGAAAGGGTGAAGGTATTTGTAAGAGAAGTGGAAACACAGGTGACCAAAACAGGTATTGATACATATTATTATTATTCAAAGATAGTAAAGAAAAAGTGCAGAACAGTATTCAAATAATATGTGAAAAAGATCACCTATATTGGAGGGTTACCTCAAGCCTTTGAACTGACTGTTGTGACAAGTTAAGAACTTCCTTCCCCCTCTCTCCAGCCCCACTCCAGCCCCCAACTGAAATTTACCAGACCAGCTCAGACAGCTTGAAAGTAGGATGAAGCTGTATTTACAGTGAAGCAAAATTTACAAGCATATATACACTATATATTTACAAATATATACAACTATATATAAAATAGAAATAACACAGAAATCCAAACTCCCTCCTGCACAAAGAAACTGCCCAGAAGGGGCTCAAAGCTTCTCTCTCTATCTCTTCCTTCCCAAACAGCCAAGGCTAGCGGAGAGATATTAGAGCAAAATAGAGAAGCAAAAGGAAGCAGTGTCCCAGAACAAAGAGGGACAAATTATTTACATTTTGACTTTCTATGCCTTTCAGCAAGCCAGTGAATGATGTAGACTTCATCATTATTTTCTTTTTACAACCAATAGTCTAATTTCTCTCATAAAATATTCCAATTAGACTCAAACCAGCACAACTGTTTACTTGCAAAAGTTGATCAAGATGTCTGGTGTCCTGGAATCATGGCTACTCAGTTATCTTTTATGCCTTTTTTGTTCCATCGTGCAGTGAATAACTTTGTGTGGATCCATCAGGCTAGTGAATCCTAACACAGAGATTGTTCTGTGACAGAGGAAACACACATACTTGATAATTAACTCTTAAGACTGCTTTCTGAAGGCCCTTTTCAGTACTCAGACAGGATCAGCTTCATATTATTTACTAAGTCTTTAGGGATGATGTGTTTAACCGCTGAGCCTTTAGGCTAGTGCTTCTATGCAAAAATATTTATGTCGATGTAAGGGAGTAAAATCTGATCTAAAATGTCACTGAGTTGAAAACTATATTAAAATACATGCTGGAAGAGGAATTTGGCACTCATTCTGACCAGAGAGAAGAGGAAATCATGTTAAGACCTGATTTTTTTGTTGTTGTTCTGTTTGCCTAATTCAGAGTTTAAAATTACTCTGTTTTTTAAGTAAATTTTGCAAGATCTTTTCTGATGTTCACTACAGGAAATGGAGAAAGAAAGAGAGAGGTAGAAGACAACTGCTAGCCTAATTGCACTGAACAAAACTAAATGGGAACAATGCATGGAGGCATGTGATAAGATCTATGTTGCTGTCTCGGTCTAAAGACTTTAATATATTAATCTGTCAAATCCCATTAGTTTTACCATATGAGTTTTTTAATTAATCTTGGGTTTTGGTTTGCTTCTTTTTCTAATAAGCTATTTACAGGATACCTCATTAATATTTCTAAGGATAATTGGTGGAGAAAGCTGCACCCGAGGCATGGAACAATTTCAGATTCAGAGTTCTTAGAGGTTTCACCTTTTATAAAAATATATTATATACAATTTCATTGGAGACAGTTAGACATCTGTTTATAAAATCCTAACCTGTCTTTTGCAGAGAAGATTACCATGAAGATGGGTTCTGTCAGCCCTACAGGGGAATTGCATGTGCACGAATCATTGGAAACAGGACCATTTATGTGGACTCGCTCCAGATGCAAGGGGAAATTGAAAACCGAATAACTGGTAAGCTTTTCCCTTTCTGTAGCAGGGAAAAAAGAAAATCATGAAAGTATCCAGTTCAGGTATAATAATGCTGTCATCCTTTTCCATTGTATTGGTCAATGACTGAGTCATCCATATGTTAAGATTTAGAGAAAGCGAGCCAGCTTCCCACTTCTGTAGTTGGCAAAATTTGGAGCAAGGAAGATGAATGTCTGTAGTCATGTGTAGAAGCTTCTTTCATGTTCTTGAGTAAAACATTACAGTATGGAATTTTAACAGCTTACAGTTTATACTAGAGTGGTTTACGTGATGGTTTCAAACAGGAGAGGTTTGATTTGGTTTTGGTTTTGGTTTTTTTTGTTGTTTGTTTGTTCTTTTGTAAATCGCTCCATGATGCAATAAAAAGTTACTGGTGTCTAATTTTATTGAAAAAAATATGATGGCTTTTCCATTTGCTTTCTTTCCCTGTTGCACAATTCTGGAAGAATGTGGATTCCACACTGCTTTACATAAAACAAGAGTTCCTGTGCTCTGCCCCTGATCATTATTCCTCTGATAATCTTTTTGCTAGAGTCAAAACCACATGTCCAGAGTCTCAGTAACTTCTAATGAACTGTGCATGAACATAAATTTTCTTCACATTAGCATTAGCAGCCATGATTCTGCTGTACACAAGAAGAGAAAACCAATGGAACTGTGGAACGGACCAAACTGTTTATTGTAATATTTAACGCATCTTAACTCAGTCCAACAGGAGGTTATTTGCCTATGGCCAGATGTGGCTAACTAATTGAATGTGCAATTTTAACAAAATTAGTGGCCAAAATGAATTTGACTTCACCTGTCAGCTCTGTCTCCTTTAAGATATTACCCTAAAGGCTCATTGTCAAGACAGAAATCCAGGTAAGATTCTTTTCTATTCCTGAGATGGTGATCAGATTCTGGGACTGGCAAAAATCCAGATGTTGACCTTTCCTTGTGCTTTTATGACTCATCCCCCTCCCTCCTTTCTCCTGCACTCCATTGTAATTCAGTTGTCTTTTACTATTATGTCCGTACACACAATTGACCTCTGTAATTCAGTGCATTAGGTTCATAAAGTCCTTTTACTAAAAATGAACGAGCAAACAAACAAGAAGACCCAAACAAATGAAAACCACAACCACACAAAAAACCCAAAACAAACAAACAAAAAAGCCCAAACCAACCAACCAAACAAAAACACCTAACAAACTGAACAAAACAAAACAAAAACCAAACCAAACCAAAAAAGACCAAAACTGTGATGCCTTCCAGAAAATGTTTATTGATCGAGTTATACTTGTTTCTGGAATATGTAACAGGAACATTTGTGATTTGTCTGCTGGATCCCTAATACCACTGATTATTGGTTGGATTTTGATGCAACTGTGCATTTTTAGGACAATTCTGTGAGACCCAACATGTAGATCTGCCCAGTGTTTAGCTAGACAGTAATGACAGCCCATTAATAATGCAGCATTTTCAAACATCTATACTTATATAGATGTATACATGTGTACAACATCTATATATCTCAAGGGCATCCCAAATGCCTTTTTCAGAACATATGTGGTTCTTACCACACATGAAAAAGTAATGGGTGTTCTCTGTGCAAATTAAATATTGTTGAAGTCGCAGTAATTTCACAGGATCACAGGATGTCAGGGGTTGGAAGAGACCCAAGGAGATCATCAAGTCCAACGACCCTGCCAAAGCAGGACCACACAATCTAGCACAGATCACAGAGGAACACATCCAGACAGGCCTTGAAAGTCTCCAGAGAAGGAGACTCCACAACCTCTCTGGGGAGCCTGTTCCAGGCTTGTTAGATTTAAACTTGTTAAACTTGTTAGGCTTGTTAGGTTTAAACAAAAAAATCAGCAGTGTAATTGCTGCTAATATTAACTTATACATTTGCCTATACCTCCTCAGCACAGTTTTTGTAGGAGAGGTATCTGTGCGGAGAGCCGCTGGTCTCCCAGGGGAGGCTATGCATGGGAAGCAGTGACACCTCCTGCCTGATACCGAGAACATTTAATAAGGTTACTGGCGACCTCTATGGGAATTTTCATTCTGGATTTTCGTTTCCTTGCTGTGTCAATATATGAAATACATTCCCTTTGTCTCTGTGGCCCCTGCTGCTGTTTGGTCCTGGCCATGTGGTTAAGTGAGAATTACAGCTTTCTGTTTAAAAATAGATGGATGTTTCTGGAGAAAAACTTGAGGTACAACCTGAAAGACTGGAAAACCAGCAACAAAGAATGCATGGACTTGACCCCTGAACCTGTGCATATGAGGGGCTAGCAATGTCTTTCCTGTGCTGTTTAATAGCCTAGAATGCATACCCATGAGCTACCATCACACAGCCCTGCTGGCTTTTACACTTCACATCAAAACAAATCTGTAACTGTGAATTCTTCATTCATACTTAACATAAATTCTATAATGCCTTAAAAAAATTATTGTGGCATCTCAACAGTCAGCAACAACTGCTTCACTCCTCCAGGTTTAGTTTTTCCATTTGTCTTCAGGGCAAGCACATGTCACAGATGTGATTTGAGGCCTGATATTATGATTGCATGAAGTATTCCTTACATGACTAGTAAATTGTTATACTTCTGTGTTAATATTGCAGCATTAAAGTAACCAAATGTGTAAAGAGTACAAAAAGCTGGAATTGAGGCTGCTTGCTGCATGTGTGGTGTTCAGGAAGACTGGAGACTCTCTGAAAGCAGGAAACAGTAGGAAGTTGGTGGTTGAATGGAGAGAGCAAGACAAGAGGGAAAGAATCTATGGATTGTATAGACTAGTGAATGACTTGAACTGCTCATTTCTTCATTTTTTTACAATGTGTGCTGGTGGAAGATGCAGTCTAACAAGCCTCTTTCACAAATTATGCTTTCCAGTGTAAGAATGAACATTTCTACCTTTAAGGCTTGGTTCATCCTGACACGATGTGCAGGCACATTTATCTTGCCTTTGCAGTGCACAAGTAAACTCTGAGATAAATGTTAATACATAAATACTGAGAGCTGAAGAGGAGGATAAAGTTCCTAATTCATTATGACATTCATCTTAATGTGATCAGTGTGCTGAGATTGATTACATTAATTTTTCCCCAGATTGCTGCCTGTTAGCCTTCCTATGCCTATTAATAGCAATATCTCCCCCAGTACCAATGACACATTTCATTTTACCTCTTAAGACTTGAAAAACACTTCTCTTGTTTGTTAATCAAAATGTCTACAGGAAGAAGAAGATAGATTTTACCTAAATAAGAACTTTGGAAGTAATGTCAGCACCCTGGCAGGTTTATCTTGCCTTCACATTTCATCTTGTAATTTAAAAATAGTCCAGTGCTAACAGTTTGCTCAGTACTAGTCATTTGAGCAAATTCACAAGAAGTGATGTCCCATGAGCTCGGTGCAGATGTCAGAGCAGCACTGGGGTGCTGGGTTTGCATTCTGCGTTTGTCAGCTTTGCTTTACAGCAGAAATGACCTGATTTCCCTACTTCTCGCTAGGCTTTCAGATCTTCCAGAAAAGATGGAAGTTGTAAGAGGCAGATGATATGAATATGATGGCTTTTCCCCATAGGTTTTGTAAATGAATACTTAAGCAGTACTTTTGTTCCTCTCCAGCTGCCTTCACCATGATTGGCACTTCCACGCACTTATCCGATCAGTGCTCGCAGTTTGCCATACCATCGTTCTGCCACTTCGTGTTTCCCCTGTGTGATGAGCGCTCTCGGACTCCTAAGCCACGGGAACTGTGCCGGGATGAATGTGAAGTTCTGGAGAATGATCTCTGTAGGCAGGAGTACAACATTGCTAGGTCAAATCCCCTCATCTTGATGCAGCTACAGTTGCCTAAGTGTGAGGATCTCCCACGACCTGACACCTTGGAAGCTGCCAACTGCATAAGGATTGGGATCCCCGTGGAGAGGCTCAGCCGATGTAAGTCTGGGTGCTTCATTGTGGGGAAAAAGTAGTGCTTGTTGCTTGTCCAGGTTGAGTATGGCAGGCAATACTCTATCAGTCATTCTTTTTGCAAGGATGTATTGCTGTGCTGGGCGTTACTACTTATCGTGTTAACACTAATCGTAATCTTGCACTGTTGTAAGGCATAGTTAGGGTAGCAAGGAATTCTGAAGCACGCTGCTCACTACTGAAAAGGGTTATAGCAGCCACCCTGGACTATTGACACTCTGTGTTCCCACATCCAACTTGACTTGGATTTAGCGGGGACAGCAGTGTGTTGCAGGTTTCGTTTCTCATGTGCATGCTTCTGCCTGAGCACTCGCCTGTCTGGAGTTTTGTCATGATTTTTGTTTACCTATCAATAAACCTCAGTCAGATAGGTTGTGGAAGCTTCACTGGAAAAATCTGTTAAAAATTAAAGATGTAGTGTGCATTCTTTCTGTATGGAAGTCCACAAGAATATTAATCCTGCAAACTGTGCATAGTGTGTAATTGTCTTTCTCCAGGATGGGTGAAAACATTGATCTCACGTTCGTGAATGTATTTTTGCATCCAGGAGTAGAAGAGCCATTCCATTGCCATTAGTGTGCTGACAACCTTTCTGTCTATGCCATTTCCTAGCAATTAGTCAAAACCCCTTACAATGCTCAACAAGAAATCTCCAACAGCCTTTAAAGTTCAAAGTGTGATAAGATCATTCTGAATATTAGTTGTTTGAACTCAGAGTTTAAAAAGTGGGAGTCATAGCATGGCAGTGAGTGTGGAGGAGGGCTACCCATGTGCTTTGAAGGCAATAATCTATCGTAGCTGAGAAGTGGAAAAAGATGAGAAAATTATGACAGGGGTAAATCAATCAGGGAAAGAGGTATCAAGTGTAAGGAATGAGAACATGAACAACAAAAAGTCTGGCAAAAGTCATCCTTGATCTTCAGTGATCCTGATCAGAGCCAGCAGTGTTTCCTCCGGTGTAACAGCTGCACTGTGAGTACCCTGGAAGTCTGGAGGAAGGGCTGTGAGAGAGCTAGATCCCTGACAGCTGAGGAGGGTGTCTAAGAAAATAGAGAAGGTAATGTTGAAAGCATTCAGAAAAACTTATGATTTGGTTACAGTGATGCATAAGGGAGACAAGCATTCCAAAAGTATGAAGTGAAGACAGCAGCAAAACAGAAAGAATAAAGATAAGAGTTAAGCGGATATGAAAGTGACATATGCAAAGATATGAAAAGCCTGAATCCCGTATTTCTAAAGAAAAAAAGAAGGAAAAGCTAATAAGAGGCATTGGAAAAAGCAGCATTGGTTTTTCTAGGAAGTGAGCAGTGTGAGCAGGACAGGAATATTACAAGAAGTAGAAATGGCAGGCATTTGCACTGTTCTGGACTTTTCCTAGAGTGAAACTCACTTCTAATTTTATTTGTCTTGTCCTGTATATAAAGGTCCATAGGTATTCCTTAGTACCAACTGATACTCAATTACCAGATATTACTGTGTATAGCCACAGAGCTGAGCCACTCTAGGGCACAGTCCAGAAATAACTGAGTGTAAGAGCAGAGATACTTGCAGAACTGAAATTTCAAAACCCACAACTCCATATCATCGAGTACCCAAATTCAAGTATGTTTGCTTACATAGACACACACTTCAACCCTTTTGATCATGCTGAGCCTTGATTGGTTTGTCAAACTGTGTTGCAGATCATCAGTGCTACAATGGTTCTGGAGCAGACTACAGAGGGACAGTCAGCGTCACTAAGTCTGGCCACACTTGCCAACTCTGGGACTCCCAGAGTCCCCACAACCATGATCTGACCAGCACACAATTTCCAGAGCTAGGTGGAGGACATGCATATTGTCGAAATCCCGGAGGTCAGATGGATGGGCCCTGGTGTTTTACAAAGAACAAAAACGTACGCATGGAACTGTGTGACATACCTTCTTGTAGTATGTATTCTCTTTCTTTTTTTCCCCCTACTACTATCCTGAATCCTGTGCAATTTTGAATGTTCCCTATTTTTACAAGTACAATTCAATTTGGAAATGCTTTCAAAAGTTTTGCTCACCATCGATGATGTGGGACCTTTGTTTTCTGCTATAGGTGGTTAATAATTTCTGGAGAGGAGAGCTTGTAACTGGTAGTGTGTCACTTTTTTACTATGTATTTGGTGGTGATGGTAATAATTAACGATACCGCTGCAGTTTGTATCCTATCTTGACAAGTGCCAGGCTTGGATTACTTATCACTTGTACGTGTTTTATTTGCCCATGCTGCTTGGTGGTGTATTACTTCCAGGCGTCTGGCGGACAGCAAGGATTTTCGCGTCCTGTAGAGGGAGACAGAGCAGCATGCTTGGTTGGGAAGGAGCCCTGTCAAGCAGAGATGTCATAAACTAGCTGATCTTATCAACAAAGTCCCAGCTATCTGCTAGTGACTCTGTACTGCAGAACTGATATCAAAAATAGAAAGAACAGCTCTCATAGCTTAATGCTGTCCCACTTGTTTTCCTGTATCAGTATAACCTTCACTTTAGAGCTATTACAATGATAAATGTCTTCAACTATGACAAAGCAGCCTAATACTGTGCTTCATTAGGAATAAAGGCATGTTTCCCGTAGCAGCAGATGTATCACAGAGGCAAAAAAACTCTTCTTTTTACAGATTGCCTGGATATTTAAGAGTTCTCAAAACCAATATGAAATTTCTTAGTTGACTCATTTTTTGTAAGTAGTGTGATTCAACATCTAGAATAAATTTCTATGTTACACTGGGATGTGGCTGTGGTGAAAGTAGCGGCCACAAATAGCAAGACCACAGATTGCAGGAAACATCCCACCCAGACATCACAGTAATTTCCTAAAGTCTCCAAATACCTAGAAAAAAAAAATCAGGAAAGTTCCAGAGCAGTCTTATTAAGTGTATTGATGGCTCTTTTGTGAATGTCTCACAGCAAGATAAGAGTACCTTCAGTTTATTAAATACAGAACAAATAATACCTCTGCCATTGAGAAGTGAGATTTATTTTACTCCAGACAGAAGCAGTACAAGTGGAGGTCAAATGAGGGCAATGTGCTGATGAAATGTCTGAATGTGGGTGAGAAGGCCTGATTGCAATGCTGTGCTGTGGTTTATCACGTTGATTTATATGCTGTGATGAAGACTACTTACTTGGGTTTTTTTGGGGGTTTTGGTGTTTGGTTGGTTGGTTTTGTTTTTTTTTCTTCTCTGAACAAGATAATGCGATGATATTCTGGTCTATGTTCTTCAGTTTCCACAACCAGAAACTTCAAAAATAAAGTGAAACAAACCACATACTGTTAGAGTCAGTGCATTAGATGTGGAGTTTATCTTCATGCTGCTAGTTACTCTGTCCATTCCCTGAAATATGTAATGGATGATTATGGAGACCTGGGAGAGGTTAAAGTGACTTGCATTTTCAAGGTATAGGAATTTACTTTCAGTTTAAAATAGGGCATTTAAAAAAATAGGGCAACCATAGGTTGTTGGAATTTTATTTACTGCTGAATTAATGTAAAAAAAAATATTGTAATTAGTGATCATTTCTGTGCCTGTCAGGTCCACGTGACAACAGTAAAATGGGAATCCTCTACATCCTGGTTCCCAGCATAGCCATTCCTCTGGTTATTGCCTGCCTTTTCTTCCTGGTCTGTATGTGCAGAAACAAGCAGAAGGCATCTGCTGCTACACCACAGCGCCGCCAGCTGATGGCATCTCCTAGCCAGGACATGGAAATGCCACTCATCAATCAGCACAAACAGGTAAATTTTTCTTTGCAGATCTTTTTCGTGCTGCACAATTCCAAGTTGTCATGATTTTCAGCATGTCATGTTGTCAGTGTTCAAATTGAGCCATGTTGTAAAGGATCTTATTTTCATACTGTACTAGCCATCTACTTCAGTGAAAACTGTGTCTTGCACTCACAAGTTGTATTCAGAAATCCTGGCTTCAGGCAACAGCTTTCAGGACAAAGTGTTTTATGACATTTGTCCTTACCTGTCAATCCCCTTATACCTATCGTCTCAGTGACTGGACGTGCTGTTATTTCTGACCCAGTCTTCAGCCTGCAGCTCACTTTCACTCCCGCTAATGACACATCTGGTTTGCTTGTTTAAAGCAGGATGCATGGCAGAGTTTCTTGTCTAATCCGTTGACTGCGTCTGCAAGTATTCTCCACCAAGTGGTTTTGCTGAGCTGAGCTGCAACATGCTTCACAAAAGACAGTGAAATGAAAATGGCTTTGAACTTCCATCTACAGATCTCAGCTCCTGCATACATTTTTTCTGGCTCAACTAACTGATCTCTAAGCTAAAGTCCTGTTCAGAACTAATGTTGAATTTTTAATCACAACATTTACAAGACGCACATTCTAAAAATCTGTGCTCAGTTGGGAAGAATTGGCAACATCTCTTCAGGAAACTGTAGAGTATTTCCAAGATAGTACCAATTGCCACAAATTGCATTGACTTTATGTTGTGAGGTGGCAGTTTGATGGCTGAATCCGGGCTGTGCTAGAAACTGCCTGGTCCAGACCACAGTGTGTTGGCCAATAAAATCAGAGCTTGTTCCCAAATCACCTGTTAAAGCCTCTTTATGACCTGCTCTGCTCCCTTATGTGGCAGTTGCCTATGTTTGAAGGTGTGCTGGCTGCATCTGGTTCAGTGGGGTACTCCTCCAGACCAAGCTCATCGGGATGGACCCATTAGAGCACTATCACAAATTCCCTTTCTTTGCCAGCTGCAGGAGGGAAGCTTTGGTGATTTCTCACTCTTGTGCTGGCCACCTTTTCCTTCATGCACCAGGGAAAAATTCCTTCTTCCTTCTGCTCTTCCACCCTCCTCTTCATCATAGCTAGCACAAGAGTTCTCAGTTAATAGATGTCATCATTTGCCAGGTTTACTCTGAATCCATTATTCATTTAGCAGGAAATATGGTTCATCCTTTGTAGAAACAATTTTATTCATCATTTTGTAGCATAATTCAACTTGCATATCTAGTAGGAATATAATACATTTCAAGGTTAACTGTAAAATCAATATACTGCCCTGATGTGAATATGCAAAGACCAAAAAGTCATTTTGTTCCTATTTATCTTCCATTTGGAGCATTTAACCACTGAGTGCTTTTCTTTGAAAAGAGATCTATTGTTTGGAAAACATAGTGATTATTTTTTTAACTGAATTGTTCTCTTTACTTCATTTCAGGCTAAACTTAAAGAAATCAACTTGTCCACTGTGCGGTTTATGGAGGAACTAGGAGAGGAGAGATTTGGCAAAGTCTACAAAGGTCATCTTTTTGGTACAGCACCAGGTGAACAGACACAAGCGGTTGCTATCAAGACACTTAAAGACAAAGCAGAACTGGCTCTTCGGGAAGAATTCAAACATGAGGCAATGATGAGATCACGATTGCAGCACCCAAACATTGTTTGTTTGCTAGGAATAGTTACAAAGGAACAACCTATAAGCATGATATTTAGTTATTGTTCCCACAGTGACCTCCACGAATTCTTGGTGATGAGATCTCCCCATTCAGATGTTGGCAGCACTGATGATGACAAGACGGTAAAATCCACTCTGGAACCAGGAGATTTTTTCCATATTGTGACGCAGATAGCTGCAGGAATGGAGTACCTTTCAAGCCACCACGTTGTCCACAAGGACTTGGCCACTAGAAATATACTGGTTTTTGATAAACTGAATGTCAAAATATCTGATTTAGGCCTTTTCAGAGAGGTTTACGCTGCTGATTACTACAAACTGATGGGAAATTCTCTTCTTCCTATCCGGTGGATGTCACCTGAGGCTATAATGTATGGCAAATTTTCTGTTGATTCAGATATATGGTCATATGGAGTTGTGTTGTGGGAAGTTTTCAGCTATGGCCTGCAGCCTTACTGTGGTTATTCTAACCAGGATGTCATTGAGATGATCAGGAACCGACAGGTTTTACCATGTCCTGATGACTGCCCCACATGGATATACACTTTGATGCTGGAGTGTTGGAATGAATTTCCCAACAGAAGACCAAGATTTAAAGATATTCACAACAGATTAAGAACATGGGGAAACCTTTCTAATTACAACAGCTCAGCTCAAACCTCTGGGGCAAGCAACACCACTCAAACAAGTTCTCTCAGCACAAGCCCTGTTAGTAACATCAGCAATGCTAGGTACATTGGACCAAAGCAGAAAACTCCATCTTTCCCTCAACCACAGTTCATACAAATGAAAGGGCAGATGAGACCAATGGTCCCACCTCCTCAGCTCTACATTCCAGTCAATGGTTACCAGCCAATGCCTGCCTATGGTGCTTACTTGCCTAATTTTTATCCTGTCCAAATTCCAATGCAAATGGCTCCTCAGCAGATGCCTCCCCAGATCATTCCCAAACCAGGCTCCCACCATAGCGGTAGTGGATCCACCAGCACAGGCTATGTAACGACAGCACCTTCCAATGCATCAGTGGCTGACAGGGCTGCTCTGCTCTCAGAGGGCACAGATGACACACACAATGGAACAGAAGACATCACCCAGAATGCTGTCCAGGAGGAAGAGGAAGAGGAGGGCTCTGTGCCTGAAACAGAATTGCTTGGTGATAACGACACACTTCAGATGGATGAAGCAGAAATTCAATCAGAAGCTTAATGAATTCAGTCTCATTACTAAGAATTTCACATCACTTCCACATGTGGAGACTATAGATCCTTAGGCTTATTAGCAGTGATTTTGATCTGACTTAAAGAAGGAAAACTGAAAAACCTACACTCATGTAAAGTGCAGCAGTAATGGTATACTGGATTTATTAACCATTGCCACCATCAGATTTTGCAAATATGATGGTATAGAATTGCTGGGTTTAATCTTTTTTACTGTCCTATAGTTCTTGAGGGAAGCTGCTTTTCAGTTATGTACTGTTGCTGTGCAACGTATTGCAGAGTAGCATTGCACATCATGTATATCATGATATGTGGGTGTGATGTTAGTGATTTATGCTTAAACCAGTAACGTGGAAAGGAATCCAGCTATGGTTGTAGAATTTCTCTGAGCACAAAGAGTGGCCTGGGTGTGATGGACAGCTGTTTAGTTTATAGTATTTATCTCTTTGATATAATGGACATGAGATCTTTGTTTGGTTTTTGTCTCTAAAAATTACACATTGAGGGTGCTGATCTGTGCTTGTATTAAGATAACCAGAAAAGCAGGAGAACGGAACACAAACCTGACTGTGCTGAGTCAGAACATGGGCCTCTCCAGCTCAGTAGCATGTCTCAAAATGCTATCAATAACGTCTGACCAGGGAAGACTGCAAGGACAATTTCCCTTGTAGAATTTCCCCAGCCTCCAGCAATCGCTAGCTTAGGGACTTCCCAAGCCATAAGTGGAATTCTTTTCTGTTCAATCAGCCTTGATGGAATTTTCAACCATGAATTTATCCAAATGATTTTGAACCCATGTGAACTTATAGCATCCACAACATCCTGTGGAATAACAAGTGAGGAAAGAGGATGGCTTTCGTTCATCATTCCCAATGAATGACTGTGACTGAAGCTTCCAAATGACATCATCTGACTGCATTTTTGGATGAAAGTATTCCTTCTCTGCTGTGTATTTTCAGCAGCAAGCAGCCTTAATACACTGTTAACCAAAAAATGGGGATATTGTAGGGGATATCGTAGGTGTGCACTAACTTAACAATCCAACTTTAATTGCATATTGTTTATCAAGTACAGAAAAGGGCTCCACATGTATGTTCCTAAGTTGTAAAAGTGTTGGGGTTTGTGTGGGGTTACAGACTTACTTGATTTAACACAATTACTGGTGGATTGAACATGAATCCGTGTTTTTTCCTGCCTCTCTAGTGAAAATGAATCTTTGAACCTTAGAAGACCGAAAAAAGCAATACTGTACGAAGTGCTGGGTTTGTGCTTTTATGAATCATGTACAGGCCTTTAAATGTAATTTATGTTTTACTACATTTTATATCCTTTTTTTTTTCCATTGAAATATTTTGGGTTTTTTTGAATGAATGACATTATAACTTATCCATTTACAATATTCATATGTGGCACAGTTCTGTTGTATTGCTGTTCCATTTTGTTAAATGTGCAGACAGGTCCTTACATTTCATGACCCTTTCTGTAATGCAAGCAATACACATTCTCATTATAGCATTGTAGCCAACACACACTATAGCTGTAAGTTGTACATCTAACACGGAGCATCCAATAAAGTGATGAAAAAAAAAATGATTAAACTTGTTACCTTTATAGTTCCTAGAGCTGCTGTTTGTTATAATACTTGGTGGAAATAGAAATGGCCACAGTTCCTTAAGTTACAGCTTTTACACCTAAATTATAAATTCTTTCATTGGGATTCAGTTGTAAATCATGTATCATTGTGATCTAGACCCTGTATTCGTGATATGCAGCATGACTTATTTCCAGCATTTCAGCTGGATTTGGAAACACACTGGCAGGAATAAAATATGAGAACTTTATTACTTGTGTTAATATAATGCAGCTTTGGGTGCTATAACTAAATAAAGGATAGATAAAAGGAAAAAAAAAGTTCCTTGTTTCTTCTAGGTTTCCTATTATAGGTCAGATCAACAATTTTTGTTAATTGACTGCACTGTCTAACTTACTGCCTGGAAAATATAGAATAAGTGATCCATTTACACTACAGATACTTCAGTCAGAGAAGAGATGCACTGTATGAACGAGCAGTAGTCAATGGAAGTTTCTGTACAGCACTTTCTGAAGTTTAGACCACTTCTGACAAAGAGCATTTCAACTTTGACTGCTTTGGATGCAGTTTAGGAAACTCCCAATTCCCTTCTTCAAGCCTCAGGAATTCAAGCCTATAAATCATTATCATTATTAAAAATAGGACAGTCTCCTTTGCTGACTTTCTCCTCCACTCTAAGATGGTGAAAGTGCTCCCCCAAAGCGATAGGAGGGGAGCAGTATGCAATTGTCTATGCCAGCCTTGGTGATACCCACAATACCACAGTAGTATTTTCTTCCCTCTTCTCTCTTCTCTGTTGATGTGGGGACACTTCCCTAATCTCCCACAATCAGAGCCATGACACCATGAAAACACCTCCTCTGTGGTTCTGGCAAGCACCTGTACCTAAGTCGTTACCACTACCAAAACAATACTGGCTGCTCTGTCATAAGGACTGGCAGTAACTTCTCACTTTGCAACTCTTCAGGCTACTCTTCCTGTGATGTCTGTGGTGAATATCTACCCAGAGTCAGGATCTGCCTTTCTCCTCAGGATTTGGAAGCAAGGTCAAGGAAGAATAGGGAAGGGCTGTGGTGATAGGTGCATGGGACCATGTGGTAAGGTGGGAGAAGGGCTGGGGCTGAGGCCCAGTAAAGCCACCAAATGGTACTCTCTAGGGCATTCAAATTTACTTTTTCCTGCCAGGCCCTAGTAAAGATGGTGTTTGCTTTTGTGACAGAACAATTTTCCTAAGCAAAAAAAGCACGCTTGAATGGCCATGAGAGAGTAAGGTGGTTTTGAGAAGGCTGTGGGATGTTTCAAAAGTTTTCTCTTGCCTCGTTATAGTTCCCTACTCTGCTTCAGCCGTTATGATCTTCCTAAGAAAACATGACTGACCTTAGGAAAAATTGATGAAGCAGAGATAGTGTCCACAGCAGCGTACTGATGAGCCAGGAGGCTATGGCTGACAGAGTCTGCCTTTTTCCCATGTGCAGTGGTATATGACACAACCTGGTATGTGCCTTCCCGCCTTGCCCATGCCAAATTGTTCAGCTGCCCTCACTCAGGCCTGGCTCTCTAATACGGTGTAGATATCTTGGCTCAGACTGTTGTGAAGAAAACTGTTGGAGAAAGATGCAAAGAGCCCAGGTGTCATTAACCACCTCTCTAATGTACAGCCTATGCCTACAGAGCATTAAAGTGCTCCCAAGATTCTCTTCAAGGCAGGGCAAAGCACCACTGCGCTGGACAGGTCTCTGGCAGGTCTGGTGATCAGCCTAGCACCAGCAGGCCTGAAGGTCTGCACTGCCCATATTCAGGAGTCCTGTTGAGAAAGAGGTGAGAAGGGAAACACAAGGCAGGAGGGCTTTGGATATGGCACAGTCACGTGTGCCAGGACAAAGTCTTGACCCATGGCAATGTTTTCATAGGCTTTGTGTGGTGCAGAACATAAAGAACCAAAGATCTATAGGATCTTGTAGTGCTTTGTTCAGCCAGGCATCTGCCTGTGCCTAAAAACAAATGTGGGTCCCCATTTGCAAATTGCGGTAGATGGAAAATGGATTTGCAATCATAGGGCAGAGAATTTCAGGGATTATTGGTAACCTGACCAAGGAAAGTGACTGAGGAGGAGGTGTACACCTCCACCATACTAGTGAAGCCTGGCAAGAATGCCAGTCTAAAAGCCCATTTGGATATTGTTCAAGATCTGAGTTAACTGCAAGGTGTTCTGATCTGTTTTATCAGTTGGTATTATTAGGGAAGATAAAATTATAAACAATACAGTATGAACAGATGTATAAAGACACAGGATTCTGTTACAAATGATGTAAAATTAATAATCAATATTATTTTTTATACCAAGGCAAAGATTGTTAGTAACTATGAAAATTGTTTATTAACATTAAATCTCACCAGAAAACTTACTTACAACGCTTGACATGCATGGTTTAGATACTTATACACACAGGGAACAGGCAAAGCTAGAACATTTTAAGAAATAACTAGCAAATGCAAACATTAAACTTAAAACTGGAAGGAGGTTCTTAGTTTCAATTATACCTCCTGCCCACCAGGGGACTCGAGAGGCTCTTTTCTGCTACTAAGGCAGGAAGGCACAATAGAATCTAGTCAGTGTTGGGAAAAGAGGCAGACAATCTCTCACCTGGTCCTGCTTTCTCTGGATGATCTGATTCCAGGGCTACTTGTCTTGGCAAGTGTAGGCAGGATGTCTTGCAATACGCAGTCTTAACACAGATGTCACACTCACTATGCAGGCCTATTGCATGGAGGCATTTGGTGCCTATTCCTGGTAAACTTGAGGAAGGCAGCTTCCAGGCAAACAATCCAAAAGTGCTGGGCTTCTTATTAAGCACCAAGGCTAACTTATAGTTTAGAATAGCATAATGCTGCAGAAGGCAATGGTAAAATCACTGCCAGAAGCAGAGAGCACATATGACAATCAGCACAAAGACAGCCGCAAGGCAGCATCACATGGCAAAAGGGAAGTGCATCACAGAAACTCATCCCCAGCTGCTTCTGAATCTGGAAGCCAGTGTTCCTGTAGGAACAGTAAAAGGCGTTGTGCCAGAAGGACTCACAGATCATCCAGAGAAAGTGTGTGGGTGCTGTCTGAATCTGTAGCTAGCTCTGCAAGTCGGGGCTAACTTTGGTGAGTAAATATTCAAAGCATCTTTCTAAGAAATTCTGTAACTAGATTCTATTGTGCCTTCCTGCCTTAGTAGCAGAAAGGAGCCTCTCAAGCCCCCTGGTGGGCAAGAGGTGTAATTAAAACCGAGAACCTCCTTCCAGTTGTAAGTTTAATGTTTGCATTTGCTAGTTATTTCACAAAGTGTTCTAGCTTTGCCTGTTCCCTGTGTGTATAAGTATCTAAACCATGCATGTCAAGCATTGTAAATGACTTTTCTGGTGAGATTTAATAAACAATTTTCATAGTTACTAACAATCTTCGCCTGTGTATAAAAATTATTATTGAATATTAATTTTTCATAATTCATAACAAATTCACTTACAGTGCAATTGGTAAGAGGCCTTATTTTTACGAGTTTGACTAGGCAGCTTCATTCCTTCACCATCTAAATGTCACTATTCTCAGTTTCATCTAATGGTTTCCCTGAAGGCTGATTGAGAAAGACTTGCTCACCATGTAGAATAAAATCTTTTGCTTCCTGTATCTGCCTTAGCTACAAATACCATAGTAAGTCATAAGGAAATTACTTCACAGTAATGGTACCTCAAACTTTTCTTACAGATACAAATTTGAATTTGTTTCTCACTTATTTTCTGAGGAGTTCTTCAGATGCCACTTGTTTCTGTGTTCAGAGGAATCATCTCACTTCAGCCAGGTGGGAATGAAAGAAAGCAGTCTGATGCTTTCTGAAAGAACATTCAGGAATCTTCATTGAGTTGGAGCACTCTCAAATGTCAGATTTTGAGGTGATTGCTGAGGCAAACTTTAAAAATGAATCACCCAGCTACAGCCACAGCTGTATCTCCAAATAAACCAACACTTTAATGGTTTTAAACCTTAAAAAAGTCTTTGAAGTTTGACCCTGCATAGACTAACTCTCAGTTTCTAGACGGGCAAACTCTATCACAAGTTGTTCTCAAAACCAGTACTTCCATTACCCAAAATACAAAGGAAAAATCCCATAGCAAAGCCATCCTCTATTTTAGGAAAGTGACTAAATTCATATTGTAAAGGAACAATGTATGTTCCTGTTCTATTAATAGATCTGTGTCAGAGTGGCAGGAGTCAATTTTTTCTTTCAGATACTGGGAAGGAGTGTTAGAAGAGTAGAGAGAAGAATGCCATGGCTCAGTGAATAAAGTTTAGTTCCATCTTAATAGAAAACTCAGTTTCTTTCTACTTTTTTCAGAAATTACTTTGTGTAAATTTTCAGTTTTGCCCAACTTGAAGACATGACAAGTTGTTGACCCCTTCAGTCAGCAACATGAGTTGTAAGCAGCCTAGGGACTATCAAGAAATATTAAATGTGCTCCGCTGGCAAAATAAACCAAGTCCGTAATATCCTGGTCAGGCAGGTCTTTCTCTAGTCCAAAATGTCTTACATCTACTAGAAAGTAGGAGAGTTTGTTTGGCTGAGTTTCCTTCCTAACAAAACCCTGTTAAAGGATTTTGAACCTCATCTTGTCTTGCCCTATGTTTGACCGTGAAGAGTTGCAATGTCTGAATTCCACAGCCACTATTCCTCTTTGGCAGATATGTGGTGGGACTTTCTAACACTGGGCTACCACTGCAGGTCATTGGACCCCCTAGCTTACTTTATGACCTCTAAGTTCAGGGTCTAATTAAATGTGTGTGTGTGTGTACACACCTACACATGTACATACACATACAGGCAGACATGAAACATCAAGGAATAATGCATATTTTTATAATTGCAGATCATTAAAGGATGCTTTCCCCTTTGCTCTTTGTGATACACAGGGCTGTGTGAGGTCTTCTGCAGCTCTGAATCCAAACCTAGTTCCCACCAGCACTAAGTGGAGTTTTTCAAGTCAGTGCTTCCAGTCACTTGTACTCATGAGGCAAGCCTGACACAAGGAACGCCCTAGCTGCACTCATGGTGCACTGCCCCTGTACAGGACTTGCTGAAGGTGTCACTATCACAGTTACACTCAGCTCCCATACACTCACACTCAGGGTCTTCGTGCCACGTGTCCAGACAAGGGAGACAAAGCTGGTGAAAGGCCTGGAACACAAGCCCTGTGAGGAGCAGCTGAGGGAGCTGGGGTTGTAAAGCCTGGAGAAGAGGAGGCTCAGGGCAGACCTCATTGCTGTCTACAACTATCTGAATGGAAATTGTTGCCAAGTGGAGGTTGGTCTCTTCTGCCAGGCAACCAGCAACAGAATAAGGGGACACAGTCTCAAGTTGTGCCTGGGGAGGTGTAGGCTGGATGTTAGGAGGAAGTTCTTGACAGAGAGAGTGATTTGCCATTGGAATGGGCTGCCTAGGGAGGTGGTGGAGTCACTGTCCCTGGAGGTGTTCAAGCAAAGAGTGGATGAGGCACTTAGTGCCATGGTCTAGTTGATTGGACAGAGCTGGGTGCTAGGTTGGACTGGATGATCTTGGAGATCTCTTCTAACCTGGTCGATTCTATGAACACAGCATCAAACCACAAAAGCAGGAGCAAGTAATATTAGCAGGCTTTGGCAGGAGCTGGAAGTAGTAAGGAATTCACAGAGCTGTCAATCTTCAGGAAAGCCAGAATCCAAAATAAAAAAAGAGATTGAGGGAAAGCAGGATCTGATATAGCTACTTCTATTGATCTGAAAGAGAAACTTCACTTCATCTCATTTGCAGTGTACCAGGTGGTTTAACTGTCCTTTTTAAGCCCTGTTTATAAAACTGTAATTCACTTATCTGTTCAGGAGGTTCTTTGTTAACTCTAAAAATGATGGAGCTGGGGAGTGGAGAGTGAGATTAGAGTGAAAGTATTATTTTAATTGGATTTTTTTTCCATACACCAAGTAACAATTAATCATCATGAAGATTTACAGGAAGTGCTTTTGTTGCCACATGTTTTTTGTGTGTTACTGAAGAAGATTTTCTTTCTAGGAGCCACCCTCCACAAGACATCTTGCAAATTTCTTTTCGAACTGCTGAAGTAGTCCCTGGAGATGTTGGAAGCTGTTTTAATTTTGTTTTAATTAAGTTTTAACAATCTGATAAAGAAATCCAACACTAATTCTTAGTCTGTTTTGAGGTGACTGTCTGATATATACCATGACTAACAAATGAAAGGAATTCATTTCAGAACCACAACAGACATAGATATTGTAATTAACAGATGGGATAGTAGGTAGGAAAATAGGCAGCAAACTAAGAAGTAATTGACCACATAGGGGCTGTCTTGAAGTAATTTAAAACCAGAAACATTTCAAGTGCATAGCACTAATTTAATTTAGACGTAATACAATTTCAGCTGAGGCTGATTATTCTCCTATGTACTCCAAGGTTTTACAGCTACGGTAAAGATCTTTGTCTTTTTTGGCTGTTAACCCTATGATATTTTTTAATTTTTTCATAACTTGCTATGGTTTGCCATCTAATTACTTTAACAACAGATTGAAATTAAATATATAACTGAAATGCAACTTGAAACGTTGGGAGAAAAATCTTATATAAGAGTTAATATCCATGTGCTTTTTCATACCAGGGAGATAATGCTGTGTTTTCTCCCATTGTCTGGTTTCCACGCCAAGTGTGTGTCTTCTCAGTGTATCCTTATGTTCCTAGCTGGTTAGGTGGCCATTCTGGTACAAATTACTGAGGAAGCATTTCAAATTTTACACTGTTGACAGTAAGAATGAAGAACTTGTTTCTTTATGAAGTGGAGCTATTTTATACTGCCTTTACTTGCTCTTCATAGAATGGTTCAGGTTGGAAGGGACCTCAAGGATCATCCAGCTCCAACCCCCTGCCATAGGCAGGGACACCTCCCACTAGAGCAGGTTGCTCAAGGCCTCATCCAGCCTGGCTTTAAACACCTCCAGGGAGGAAGCATCCACAACCTCCCTGGGCAACCCGTTCCAGTGTCTTACCACCCTCATTGTAATAAACTTCCTCCTAATATCCGGTCTAAATCTCCCCTCCTCCAGCTTAAACCCATTTTCCCTCATCCTGACATTACTAGACCTTGTAAATAGTCCCTCCCCAGCCTTCCTGTAGGCTCCCGTCAGATACTGGAACTCTTGTTCCTTGTTCTTTAATATATTCCTTACCCTTACCCTTATTAGGTATCTCTCAGAGGATAACCACAGTATTCACTAGTGTATTCCCTCTACTTAAAATACTGTTCTCTAAAGACAAACTAAAATACACAGTTCATATGCTTTTTTTAAGTAGGTGTGTTTACAGATGAACTCAGTTTCCACATGTTGAAAAGCATGCAGCAGTAAAAGTGTGAGGATTCTGTTGTTTACTAACTCACAAGCTCTACATTCCTAAACTAAAGAGTGTATGAAAGTAATATCTTTGTTTTTCTGTGTAAATCTGCTGCTGACTTAGCTGGCCTGTATTTTATGTCCTGGATCGACAGAATGTAAGTTTACCCCTCCCCCCCCGCCCAGGGGAAAGTGAAGTGGGCAAACAAAACAGACTTGCACAGAATTGGAAGTTAATAGAAGTAATATTAACAAAGGTAAACAAATTCCAAAAGATACTAAGGGGAAAGGAATATATACACAAAATCATGTTTGCTGGATAGAAGTGGATTAGAACCCACTGTGTAGCAAAGCAGCTCCTAGACAGCAACAAACTTTCCTCCCAACCAGCAAAGGTGAAAGCAGGAGCCCAGAGAGAGCTGACCACAAGTTCCTGCCCTTATGTAGAAAGTAGATAGGAAAAAGAAGGGAATAACCCATTACAGATCTGGTGACACCCATTGGAACCGAGTTAACCCTTAGCCTACAGCAATATAATTTGAAACTTAAGTGCTGGCTATTTATCAACAATTTACAATGCCTTTGCTTATAACTAATGAATTGAGCCCACAGTGTGCTCAGGTGGCCAAGAAGGCCAACAGCATCCTGGCCTGAATCAGAAATGGTGTGACCAGAAGGAGTAGGGAGGTGATCATGCCCCTGTACTCAGCACTCGTGAGACTCACACCTTGAGTACTGTGTCCAGTTTTG
This sequence comes from Tricholaema leucomelas, assembly GCA_013400475.1. Taxonomy (NCBI): domain Eukaryota; kingdom Metazoa; phylum Chordata; class Aves; order Piciformes; family Lybiidae; genus Tricholaema lacrymosa; species Tricholaema leucomelas. Next base: position 58,941 of record WAAF01008225.1, read on the forward strand.
GTCACCACAGTACAGGAGGGACATTGAGGTGCTGGAGCAGGTGCAGAGAAGGGCGACAAAGCTGGTGGGAGGTCTGGAAGATATGACCTATGAGGAGCAGATGAGGGAACTGGGGTTGTTTAGTCTGGAGAAGAGGAGGCTGAGTGGGGACCTTATTGCCCTCTACAACTACCTAAAAGGAGACTGTAGTGAGGCTAGAGCTGGTCTCTTCTCCCAAATTACTAATGATAGAACAAGAGGAAAAGGCCTCAAGTTGCATCAGGGGAGGTCTAGGTTGGGTATTTGGAGGAAGTTCTTTACTGAGTAGGTGGTCAGGCACTGGAACAGGCTGCCCAGGGAGGTGGTGGATTTGCCATCCCTGGAGGTGTTTTAAAAAAGAGTGGATGTGGTGCTTGAGGCTATGGTCTAGTGATTAAGGATGATGGGATGAAGGTTGGGCTGGATGATCCTGGTGGTCTTTTTGAACCATAGCAACTCATAGTGATTAGATGTTGTGCTGATGGATTCAGTTTAGTCAAGGACTTGTCAGTGTGAAACTAACGATTGGACTGGATGATCTTGAAGGTCTTTTCCAGTCTAAGAAATTCAGTGATTCTGTGAGTCTGTAATATGTTGTGTAACTTCTTTACCCATTCTGCTATCTAGGTATCCAGTGTAAGCAGCGCATCTCTAAGAAATCCTCTGCTGCTGGTGACTGTTAAAGCTGCTTTTGTGGAAAGATCTGTCCCATATTGAAAGAAGTGAATCTACCCAAGCCAATGCAGAATTCAATCCCAAAGAAGAGTGATTTAAGCTCAGGCCTCCTCTTAGTTCTGTGCCACCTCTCAAAAGCCATAGCATGGAAAGATGTGAGTCCCAGAAGGAGAGGTGGTGGAGTGAGCCTGTGTGTTGGGGAAGGTCTCAATTGTCTCGAGCGTGGCGATGATGGTGATGATAGGTTTGAATGTTTGTGTGTAAGAATTAGGGGGAGAGCCAATAAGGCAGAGGAGATTGACAAAGTGATTTACAGGTGGCTGGATAAAACTGAAGAATCACTAGTCCTTGTTCTTGTGGAGCACTTCAACTTACCAGATATCTTCTGGAAATACAACATAGCAGACAGGAAGCAGTCCTGGAGATTCTTAGAGTGCATGGAAAATAACTTCCTAAAGCAGCTGATAGGTGAGTCAGCTATGGAAGGCTCTTTAGTAGACCTGCAGTTTGCAGATAATGAAGGGCTGGTGGGAAATTTAAAGGTTGGTGGCCATCGTGGGCAAATTGACTATGAGATGATGGAGTTTTCAATTCTTAGTGAAAGTAGGAGGGTGGCCAATAGAACTATGTTCTCGGACTTCCGGAGGACAGACTTTGACATGCTTGGAAGATTGATTGATTGGCTGATGGCATCCTTCGAGAGGTAGTTCTGGGAGACAAAGAAGCACAGGAAGTCTGGACATTCCTCAAGAGGGAACACCATATGTGCACCATAAGAGTAGAAATCAGCAAGAAAAGGAAAGTCTACTGGCTGTGGAAGAAGGGGCAGGCAACTCGGGAAGAGTACAAGGCTCTTGCAAGGATATACAGAGAGAAAATTGGAAAGGCTCAACTAGAAGTTAATCTGGCAAGTGCCATTAAAGATAAAACTGGTTTCTATAAATACATTAACAGTAAAAGGACAGCCAAGGAGAATCTCCACCCACTACTGGATGCAGGAGGGAACCTGGTAACCAAGGGCAAGGTGAGCTGCTGAACAACTACTTTGCCTCAGTCTTTGTCAGTGATATCAGTTTCTCCCTGGGTGTCCAGCTTCTACAATCTGGGAGGAAATGATCAAAGACCTGTTGGTCACTTGGGTGAGCACAAGTCTATGAGATCAGATGACATTCACCCAAGGCTACTTGGAGAGCTGGCAGAAGTGTTCACCAAGCCACTCTCCGTTAGTCAACCATCCTGGCTATCCAGGGAGGTCCCAATTGACTGCAGGCTAGAAAACGTGATGCCCATCTACAAGAAAGGCCAGAAGGGAACTACAGACCTGTCAGTCTGACCTCAGTGCCAGGGAAGGTTATGGAGCAGGTCATCTTGAGTGCCATCGCACAGCACACACAAAACAACCAGGCAATCAGACTTGGACAGCATAGGTTATGATTGGCAGGTCCTGCCTGACTAACCTGATCTCCTTGTATTACAAGGTGAACCACTTAGTGGATGAGGGAAGTGCTGTAAACATTGTTTACCTGGACTTTAGTAAAGCCTTTGACACTGTGTCCCATAGCCTTCCTCTTCAGGAACTCGGGACATGAGGCTTGGATGAGTGCATTCTGCTCTGGAGAAAAAAATAGCTGGATAACTGGGCCCAAAGAGTGGTAGTGAATGGAGTTAAGTCTGACACTCAGTCACAAGTGGTATCCCCCAGGGCTCACTACTTGGACTTGTCCTCTTTTAATATCTTTGTTAATAATGTGAATGAGGAGATTGAGTGCACCCTCAGTAAGTTTGCAGATGACACCAAGTTGGGTGGCTATGTCAATCTGCTGGAGAGTAGGGAAGCTTTACAATGGGATCAGGACAGGTGAGACCAATGGGCCAAGGTTAATATTGTGAAGTTCAATAAGGTCAGGTGCCAGGTCCTGCACTTGAGTCACAACACCATGGCAAGCTACAAACCTGGGGATATGTGGTTGGAAAGCTGCAACTTTGAGAGGGATCTGGGGGTATTGTTTGATAGTTGACTGAATATGAGTCAGCAATGTGTCCAAGTGGTGTGGTTTCTCCTGTAAACAACAAAATTGCTGGTGCTTTTGGTGGGTTAGGAACTTCCTCTCCCACTATTGAAATTTACCAGACCAGCTCAGATGGCTTGGAAGTAAAATAAAGCTGTACTTGCAGCAAAGCAAAATTTACAAGTGTGTATGCACTGTATATTTACAACTACCTACAATTTAGAAACAATACTGAAATCCAAGCTCTCTCACAGACAAACAAATGAAGACCAGAAGGGGCTCAAAGCCACCCTTGCTCTCTCTTTTTTCTTTCCCAGATAGAAACCAAAACTACCAGCAAAGCTCACTTATTATCTGTTAGCCAAGCTTAGTGGAAGATTAGAATGGAGCAAAGGGGAAGTGAAAAGGAAAAGAATCCCAGAACAAAGCAGGACAAATTATTTACATTTTGGCTTTTTATCCTTTTCATCAAACCAATGAATCATATAGACTTCATCATTATTATTCTTTTACAACCAATAACCTAATTTCTCTCATTAAAATATTCCAATCAAGCTCAAAGCAGCACAGTGCTTCACGGAGTTATTGCAAGGTGAAGCTCATGGAGTATCATGGAATTCATACTGCACATGAGCTTAGCAACCTCATGATAGCTTATGCCTCACTTTAGATACAGCACAAAAGCATTACAAAAAGGCAGCTTCTGCTCTCCAGAGGATTATTGTTTTAACTGTCTCCAGGGTTCATTGGTTTGGTGCAGGCTGTATGGCTATAGATGTACTGTTTGTAGATGCAGTTCTGTGAGAGACATTGGTCTGAAATGAGTAGGTGTATCTTATAATGGCTAGGGGTCTTGAAACCTGAACCAAACGCCATTGCAGTCTCATTGGGGAAAACTTCAGTTTCAAAAGGTTTTGGATTAAGGACATAAGTAACCTTCTTCTTCTTCCCTTAGATAAACACTCACCAAATTGTAAGTACAGTTTTGTCAAAGCATAGTTTTAAAATATTTTTGTCTTTAATAACTTCTGTAGCACAGAGTGAATATTGCATTACCTTCTTAATAACTTTAAAAGCCTGCGGTTTTTCCCCCTTTTTTTTTCAAACGTGGCAGTGTGACATTATAACACCTTAAATTGCTCTGTGCATACCAAAATGTATTCATCATACATACTGTAATTTCTTGTAATCATTTTGTTCACTAGCTGACGCCCTTGGGAAAAATATTTGCCAAAAGAGCATGCATGAGAACCTCTTTTTTTTTTTTTTTTTTCCCTTTGTGGCTTTGCTTGGAAATCAGTGTACAGATTTGCAATAATCTGATTTTAATGAGTGAACGTCACTATACCCACTTTGTTCATGCATTTTTAAAGTATGCTAACATCTGAGAGGCTTCTGGGGGGAAGATGGGTAGAGAGTTGCAGTCTTGCCACTTTGTAAGAGATCCACCCACAGCCTGAGGTACAGATCTGTCAGAGTGTGTCTGAGCAAAGGAGAGCATGGGATCAGAGAGACATTTTGCTCCACCTCTGGACTACCTTAAGGGATCCTGCTTAGCAGGGAGGTTGGACTCAGTGATCTGTGGAGGTCCCTTCCAACCTCTAATGTTCTGTGGTTCTGTGGAGTCTGGGGACCAGGGAGCTTGGGGACAAGGCTGGGGCCACACTGCAGCTGAGTCCCCATGGCCAGTCTGGTCTCTCCCCTGCTGGGCCACAGTTCTGAAGTTTTTCTTCCCTTTTTCCAATGAGTTGATACCTGTATTGTGTCCCAAGGCACTGAGCAAAACAAGGCCACTGTAGCAACTCCATCTGGCTCTAGGAAAAATAGTGGTGGATGTTAATAGCTGCCCAGGACCACAGTGAGATGTGATAGTGTATGGACTTTGCACCCTGTGTCTTGAACAGTGATGAGATTTCACCTATCCCTCTCCTGAAAAACAAACAAACAAACCCCAGAAACCACACACACCAACGAGGCTGCACTCACCTTCATCTTGTTATTCTGCTCTGTCAGCAAGGTAGTGAAAATAGGCCTTCAAGTGAGCTCCCTCCTTTCAAGATGGAAGCACAGTCCCACAGCCCTCCTTCCACTTCTCCAGCACTTCTGCTTCTGCCTGGATCCTGAAAGTGGGGAGACATGCATAGTGTGGGAAGAACAGGAATGTTTTGGAGTTCCATAATACATTTTGTACAAGTCCAGTGCACATTTAGGTTAATTGTTGTTTGTTTGGTTTTTTTTTTAATCCAATTTACATGTTCTTTCTGTAGGTTTAGCACACAAGGTTTATTATATTAGCCCTTGAGGTAGCAGTCTGATAATTATGTAACTTCCACGTTTATGTGGTTGCTTTGCTTTCACTTCATTTGTTCGGGTGTGTTCTTGTGTACATGCTTTCACCTGTTACATCTCCCTGAGTGGTTTCTCTGAACATTGGGTTGCCAGTCAAGATTTTATATGTCTGCTAATATTTCAATGTCATGTCAAAATAATTATGCTGTGATATTTTCCTAATAAAGTCCTTAGTTTACATTGCTTTGAGGAAATACTAGGCCTTTTTCAAGAGCTTTTCACAGCAGATCCACTGAAATCACAGTAATTTTACTCTTGGCCTGGAAGCTAATTGCACATCCTTTAAGTTCTTACTTTTTTGAGAATCTTCTTGTACACACATAGAATCACAGCGTCATAGAATGCATTGGATTGGAAGGGATCTTCAATAGGTCATCTACTCCAAACCCCATTCAGCAAGCAGGAACATTTTTAACAAAATCAGGTTGCTCAGAGACCCCTCAAGCCTGACCTTGAATGTCTCCAGAGATGAGGCCTCCACCACCTCTCTGAACAATTCATTACAGTGTTCCACCACCCTCATAGTAAAGAGCTTCCCCCTAATATCCAGTCTAAATCTACCTTTCTCTAGCCTGAAGCCATTGCCCCTTGTGCAATCACACCCCCTGTCCTTTTGCTGCATGCTGTTGTGGTATGCCTGATGGGCCCAAAATAAGCTTATACATGTCCTGGCTTGCCTAGACATGTTTTTCTGCTCCACAAGAGAAGCAACCACAGGAAAGAAGACAAAAGAACCTGGAGTCACTAAGTCTAAGGACTCTGGCCTGCTCAGACTTGTATTGGTCCTGTGATGAACACGGTACACACGCTTGTGTCTGCCTTGTGCAAGGCCTGTGATTTTCCCAAATTTAGGTAAAGCAAGCTTATGGCTTTGCCTACTATGATAAGGTTTGGCTAATTGCCACTCTGATTGGTTATTCTGTGTCCAAAGGGCAACTAATCTCAGCCCATGTTGATAAAAGGAGATACGCAGGTGAACAACGCACTCTGGTGTGCTCTGCCATTCTATTTGTGCCTGTTGTTGCCTATTGCTACTGCTTACTGCCTTTTTGTTTGCCTGGAAACTCCACCGTTGTGTGTTTACCAGGAATAGGCTTTAAATGCCTCCACGCAATTGGCCTGCATAGCCAGAGTGACATCGTGCTGAGACTGCACATTGCAAGACACCCTGCCTACACCTCAAAGTCTCCTGCTAAGATGAGAAGTCCTGAAGATACACAGATCATCCAGAGGAGCCAGGAGACAAGGTCAGAGATTGTCTGCCTCCTTTCCCTAGAAGCCTGGGAAGAATCAAGTCTCAGCAGCTGACAAGACAGAGTTCCCTGGAATCATTTGGGCACTGTCTGAGACTGTGGCTAGCCCTGCGAGTCAGTTAATAATCATTTTGTGAGTAAACATTTAAAAACCTCTTTGTAGTTCTCCACTGCCTTCCGCCGTAAGCAGAAAGAGCTCCTTGAGCACAGCTAGTGGGCAAGTGGCATTTGACTGCAGGAATCTTCACTTCCAGTTCAATTAGTGTTTATATATATTTTTTGCTGGTTATTACTAGATCTAGATATGATCTGTAAAATGTTTCTATGACTGTGTAAGAACCTGAATATTATTAAAACTAGTGGTCAGGGGTGACGAGAGTTCTGAATACCAAAATTAATGAACAATATTAATTTGGGGGAAAATATCATCTCACATTAATTAATTTCCCCTTCATAACACACATCCTTGTGAACAGCCTCTCTCTAGCTTTCTTCTAGTCCCCTTGAGGTAATGGAAGGCTGCTATGAGATCTCCACAGAGCTTTCTTTTCTCCGGGCTATGCAGGTACATGCTGAGGAGCCTATTGAATGAATACATACTGGTAAAGCTCCGCAGTATTTCCCCATGTTTTAGGAGCTGCATTAAAAAAATTGAGCCTCCTTCTCACATAACACAGGGCAACATAATGTTGTTTTGGCAAAGGTTACACTTTCAGCACCTTTTAAATTGGATTTAAAAATTAATACTTACAAAAACATATTTTAAAATAAAGCAATGTTCCATGGAAATGTTCACGAGAACAGCCAGCAGTAAGTCCCACCGTTTCAGTGATGGAACCCAGTGAGTTACTAACAAAGAATTTCTTGTATTTTGCGTGGTAGACTGACATTTTGCCTGGCATTATAAATTCTTATCAATGAGGAGATCGTAAATTATGTACTTAGTCTTTTAATTTTGCATATTGTAACCTTTCTTCCCAACATAGTTTTCTGAACTGATGTTGATTAGAAGGTATGAATTCACTCAGCTCGTTTAAAAACCAACCTCGAGAATATATAAAATGGTTTCTAATGTCATGTTCCCTTCTCCACGAGAAAAACCCAGCCCCATCTGAATATCAGCAGAAGCAGTAGTGAGCAGAGCTAATATGCTCTACCTACCTATGCTGATTTTTCTGATCTCAGGGAGAGACGTCACATCACCAGTTCTTCAGAATGAATCTTGACTGTGACAAAATTTGCCATTTCTGGTTGATCTAGTGTTGTGGGTTGGATTTGGACCCCAATGAATTCGAATTTTCCCCCAGAGTAAGTTACCAAACAAACTCAGAACTTGGAAGAAAAAATAAAGTTGTATTTACAAAAGTGGGCTGAAATACAGAAATAGACAATGCAATGAACACGTACAAAGTATATTTACATATATTTACAAGTCAACAGCAATATAAGGACCCCTATGTACAATAATTCAGCTTTCTCCCCAAGCTGGGCAGTCCAGTACCTTACAGACACAATATGAGTTAGCTGAGCCAGCAGAAAGTCATGGAATCATAGAATGGTTCAGGTTGGAAGGGACCTCAAGGATCATCCAGCTCCAACCCCCCGCCATAGGCAGGGACACCTCCCACTAGAGCAGGCTGCTCAAGGCCTCATCCAGCCTGGCCTTAAACACCTCCAGGGAGGAAGCATCTACAACCTCCCTGGGCAACCTGTGCCAGTGCCTTACCACCCTCACTGTAAAGAACTTCCTCCTAACATCCAGTCTAAATCTCCCCTCTTCCAGATTAAACCCATTCCCCCTCGTCCTGACATTACTAGACCGTGTAAATAGTCCCTCCCCAGCTTTCTTGTAGGCTCCCTTCAAATACTGGAAGGCCACTATAAGGTCTCCTCGAAGCCTTCTCTTCTCCAGGCTGAAGAGCCCCAACTCTCTCAGCCTGTCCTCATAGCAGAGGTGCTCCAGCCCTCTGATCATCTTCGTGGCTCTCCTTTGGACCCGCTCCAGCAGTTCCATGTCCTTCTTGTATTGGGGGCTCCAGAACTGCACACAGTACTCCAGGTGGGGTCTGACGAGAGCAGAGTAAAGGGGGAGAATCACCTCCCTTGCCCTGCTGGCCACACTTCTCTTGATGCAGCCCAGCACTCGGTTGGCTGTCTGGGCTGCATGTGCACACTGCCGGCTCATGTTGAGCTTCTCGTCGACCCAGACCCCCAGGTCCTTCTCCTCAGGGCTGCTCTCCAGCCATTCATCACCCAGCCTGTATCTGTGCCTGGGATTGCACCGACCCAGGTGCAGGACCTTACACTTGGCCTTGTTAAACGTCATGAGGTTGGCCTGGGCCCACCTCTCCAGCCTGTCCAGGTCCCTCTGAATGGCATCCCTGCCCTCCAGCAAGTCAGCTGTGCCACACAGCTTGGTGTCATCTGCAAACTTGCTGAGGGTGCACTCAATTCCTCTGTCCATATCACTGACAAAGATGTTAAAGAGCACTGGTCCCAGCACTGACCCCTGAGGAACACCACTTGTCACCGGTCGCCAGGTGGTCATTGTGCCATTGATCACCACTCTCTGCATGCGACCATCCAGCCAATTCCTTATCCAGTGAGTGCTCCACCCATCCAGTTTGTGCTTTTCCAGTTTGGTGACCAGGATGTCATGTGGGACAGAGTCAAATGCCTTACTCAGGTCTAGGTAGACAACATCAGTTGCCCTTCCCCTGTCCATTGCAGCTCTGACTACATCATAAAAAGCCACCAAATTTGTCAGGCATGATTTGCCCTTAGTGAAGCCATTGCTGGTTGCCACCAGTCACCTCTGCCTGGTTTTCCATTTGCTTTTGCAGAGCCTTCAGGAGGATCTGCTCCATGATCTTTACAGGCACAGAAGTGAGACTGACTGGTCAGAAGGGAGATAAGAGAAGCAAAGCTGCAGAGAGAAAGAGAAGCAAAGGAGGAAGTTTGTGCTACCAAGTGTAAGCTATTCAACAAAAGAATGGGATGATATAAACCTATCAGTTACTATTATTCTGTGTCCTATCCCTAACTTCGTCTTTTACTCAAAGTCTCTGGAAATCTCCTTTTCTTGTTTGCAATGAGGAAACAGGCTGAAGTACTAGCTCTAAACTATAATATCTAGATATAATTTGGAAATCTCACACTTTTGACTTTCCTTCAAAACAGAACGTCATAGAGAGAAACTAGGCTGATTCTGTTTCTTGCAATTCAAGTTTCAGGCACCAGTGAAAATCAGATTAAAAACTAGTGTAAAACTGGCTTGCTCTTCATCTCTGACCTTGGTCTCTTCTTTGTCTTGATTTTCTTTTATCACAGAAAAAAAAAGGTTGGGGGAAGGGGGGGAGGGGGAACTTGAGCAGCGGTGCCTCAAAGCACGTCTTTTGTGAGGGTCCGTAAATGTTAAGACATCTTACAGTCCAGCTCTTCAGATGCCCAGGTTGTATAAAAGTCTTGTTAGGTAACCAAAGTGAGATTTTTAGTTGATGCTAAGCCAGAATAAGTTAGCATATCAGAAATAAAATAACACTAAAAGATGTGATAGATAAATTTCAAAAGAATAGGCTTTTCTATTTAATGAGTTAACCTCACTGCCATCAAAGCCTTGTGTGAGTCATACTTTACAAGAAAAACCATATGGAAAAAGGAGATTCCTTTTCAACTCAGACATTTACTCTTTGCTATTCTTTTCTATATAAACCCAGATTTGGTAAGACGTGTAAGTGTATTTTTAACATAACACGCAACAATAATCTTTAGCGATATGGTGACTAATGTTGACCATAGAGCTCAAAAATGAAAGCTGTAATAAGAAAGTACAATGTCCTAAGAGCTGCATTTAAAAAATCATTTTTTTCTCTTACCTTGGAATATTACCCAAAATACACATTGAATACTGCTACCAGTTCAGAAAACATGTCTCATTAAAGTGGTGGCCACGCTTCCTTGGACTTAATCTGCTTATCATGACATTGGTGGCAAGCACGGGCTGTTGGTCATGTAAGCAGACTGAGGGAAACAGAGATGTGCAGTAAAAGGCAGTGAGAACCCCTTTAACATTTTGTTTTTCCTTTGGAATCTCCACAAGGGGTAAACAAGATTTATTATGACCATAAGCGTAGCTTTAACCTGTGATTTCTAGGTGGAGAGGCATTTTGCCTATCAAATAGGGTAGATGTGATTGTCTTTAAATAACCACCCCTGAAATGTGGAAGTGCAGCTGAGGGAACAAGGAGAAACTTCCACTGAAATTATTTTCAGTGGAAATAGAGATATTTAGAATAATGTTACATTTATGCAATAGTTAGATTTTTATGAGCTTACAGAGTTAAGTAACTGCAGAAACAATGAAATTATGTTCATAGAAAACTTGAGTCACAGAAAGAAGTACACTAGGATTCTTCACAAGTGTGAGACAGGACATGATAGATCCATAATGAGATCTCTCATTGCTGTACTTCTGAAATTCAGTTTGTGTGTGTGCTTTCATGTAGAGTTATAGAATGCTTCAGGTTGGAAGGGGCCCTAAGGCTTATCTAGTTCCAAATCCTCTCCTATGGGCAGGGACACCTTCTATCAGACCAAGTTGCTTGAGGCTTGATCTAACCTGGCCTTGAGCACCTCCAGAAAGAGGGCACCCATGACCTCCCTGGGCTATCTGCTCCAGTATCTCACCACTCTTGATGTAAAGAATTTTTTCTAATACCTAGTCTAAATCTATCCTCCTCAAGTTTCAATCCATTCCCTTTCATCCTATTATTGAAAGCCCTTGTAAAAAAAACCTTACCCATTCTCTTGTAGGCCCATTTTAGGTGCTGGAAGGACACTATAAGTTTCCCAGAAGCCTTCTTTTCTCCAGGCTGAACAGCCCCAACTCTCCCATCCTGTCCCCGTAGAGGGCTTGCTCCAGCCCTCTGATCATCTTCATAGAATCATAGAATGGTTTAGGTTGGAAGGGACCTCAAGGATCATCCAGCTCCAACCCCCTGCCATAGGCAGGGACACCTCCCACTAGAGCAGGTTGCTCAAGGCCTCATCCAGCCTGGCTTTAAATGCCTCCAGGGAGGAAGCATCCACAACCTCCCTGGGCAACCCGTTCCAGTGTCTTACCACCCTCACTGTAAAGAACTTCCTCCTAACATCCAGTCTAAATCTCCCCTCTTCCAGCTTAAACCCATTCCCCCTCATCCTAACATTACTAGACCGTGTAAATAGTCCCTCCCCAGCTTTCCTGTAGGCTCCCTTCAGATACTGGAAAGCCACTATAAGGTCTCCTCGAAGCCTTCTCCTCTCCAGGCTGAAGAGCCCCAACTCTCTCAGCCTGTCCTCATAGCAGAGGTGCTCCAGCCCTCTGATCATCTTCGTGGCTCTCCTTTGGACCCGCTCCAGCAGTTCCATGTCCTTCTTGTATTGGGGGCTCCAGAACTGCACACAGTACTCCAGGTGGGGTCTGACGAGAGCAGAGTAAAGGGGGAGAATCACCTCCCTTGCCCTGCTGGCCACACTTCTCTTGATGCAGCCCAGCACTCGGTTGGCTGTCTGGGCTGCATGTGCACACTGCCGGCTCATGTTGAGCTTCTCGTCGACCCAGACCCCCAGGTCCTTCTCCTCAGGGCTGCTCTCCAGCCATTCATCACCCAGCCTGTATCTGTGCCTGGGATTGCACCGACCCAGGTGCAGGACCTTACACTTGGCCTTGTTAAACGTCATGAGGTTGGCCTGGGCCCACCTCTCCAGCCTGTCCAGGTCCCTCTGAATGGCATCCCTGCCCTCCAGCAAGTCAGCTGTGCCACACAGCTTGGTGTCATCTGCAAACTTGCTGAGGGTGCACTCAATTCCTCTGTCCATATCACTGACAAAGATGTTAAAGAGCACTGGTCCCAGCACTGACCCCTGAGGAACACCACTTGTCACCGGTCACCAGGTGGACATTGTGCCATTGATCACCACTCTCTGCATGCGACCATCCAGCCAATTCCTTATCCAGTGAGTGCTCCACCCATCCAGTTTGTGCTTTTCCAGTTTGGTGACCAGGATGTCATGTGGGACAGAGTCGAATGCCTTACTCAAGTCAAGGTAGACGACGTCAGTTGCCCTTCCCCTGTCCATTGCAGCTGTGACTACATCATAAAAAGCCACCAAATTTGTCAGGCATGATTTTCCCTTAGTGAAGCCATGCTGGTTACCACCAGTCACCTCTGCCTGGTTTTCCTTTCATAACTCTCCTCTGAACCTGCTCCAGCAGTTTGATGTCCTTATTCTGCCTGGGGCACCAGATTGGAAGCAGCACTGCAGACGGAGTCTCCTGAGAGCAGAAGGAGGTGATTTGGTTGGGAGTGATTGGTGAGGCAGGAATGATAAAAATACAATTATTTTTATCTTCCCAAAAAGCCCAGCTCCCACACTAGATGCAAAACTAGTTGAATTTTATTTACAGGTTCTAATTGGATCAGGAATTTCCACAAGGATGCTTATGGGCAACTTTAGGAGTTTGGGAAAGTCAGAAAACAGAAAAGGGTAAGCCACAACACAGCTTTACCCCACTCATAAAATCAAGAGACAGAGCAGAGAGCCTAGGGAAAAGCTGATTTGGGCATGAAGGCGGAAAAGGATTTTGGAGACACTCCCTGGATTTCCTTTGCAGCAGCCTCTGGAACTGCAAATAATAATCCACATGGCATTTATGTCCAATGCGAATGAAACCTGCCAAAGTCAGAATTTCAGTAGACACAATTTCCACGAGGCAGATCTTGTGGAGAAGCACTGCCTCAGCAGCACAGGGAAAAGCTGTGCTGCTGGCATGTTTCTGTGAACAGCAGCAGTTTACAGCAGAGGCAGGGTCCTTTCAGCCTGGGGTAGCAAGCAGGAGGCCAGGATATGCTGAGTCCAAGGAGAGACGGGTCGAGTGCCAGAAGCAACTCTCTTGAATGGACCTAATGGCCTTGCTGGACTTGAAGACTTGCAGGACTCGTACGAGAACTGTGGAGCTGTGTGAGAGGCATAGAACTGCAGGGAAGCAAGCAAGACTGCCCACACTTTTCTCATCATTGTATTTAAATTCTTTCCAGACAATGTGTCCAAGAATCCAGCTGATCACAATCCCAGATTCTAGTGCGGACTCTCCCATGAGCCAGTACATGTGTGAGAAAAGGGCACCTTTTGCCATTCCCCATTCAAGCCCGCAGGGGTGGGTGGAAGCAGTTTCACACCTTGTTCTACCCCATTCAAACCTCCGCTGACAGGGGCGGGGGGGAAGGCAGTTTGAAGGGGGAATCATCTCCCACATCTTGCTGGCCACACTTCTTTTGATGCAGCCCAGGACACAGCTGGCTCTCTGGGCTGCAAGCACACATTACCATCTTATGTTGAGTTTTTCCTCAACTGACACCCCCATGTCAAGACTGTTCTTGAGTCATTCCTTGCTCAGCCTGTATTTGTGCTTGAGATTGTACCAACTCAGGTGTAGGACCTTGAACTTGGCCTTGTTGAACTTCAGGAGCTGGCTTGGGCTCATCTCAAACTTGTCCAAGTTTCACTGTGTGACATCCCTTTCATGATGAAGCCATATTGGTTAACATCAATCACCTCCTCTTCATTTCCCATATGCCTTAGCAAAGCCTTCAGGATGATCTGGTCCATGATCTTGACAGGCATGGAGGTAAGACTGACTAGTCTGCAGTTTGTAGGGTCTTCCTTTTTTCCCTTTTGGAAGATGGGGATTATGTTTCCCCCTTTTGAGTGAGAAGTGACTTCACCAGATGGCCATAACTTTTCAAATATGATGAGCAGTGGTTTGGCAACTTCATCTGCCAGTTCTTTCAGGTCCCATGGGTGGATCTCATGGGGCTTCATGTACTTGGTACACCTTGAGGTTCTTTAGATGATCTTGAGCCTGATTTTCACTTACAGTGGGTGGATCTTCCTTTTACCACTCTTTATCTTTGTCCTTTGGAGTTTGGCTGGTGCTGCTAGACTCCTTGCCGGTGAACTCTGAGGCAAAGGAATCATCGAGTACCTCAACTTTCTCTGTATCCCTCACAAACAACTCTCCATTTTCCGTCTGGAGAGGATCCACATTTTCACAAGCCTTCTCTTTCATCATTGAAAGAAGAAATTCTTCTTCCCCTTTATGTCCATAGCCAAAGTTCAATTTTATCTGCACTGATCCCTGTCAGCTTTGACAACTTCCCCAGGAAATCAGTTTCTCCAGGGTCCAGTTTTGTTCAATATCTTTATTGATGACCTGGATGAGGGCATTGAGAGTACCCTCAGCAAGTTCACTGATAATACAAAACTGGGGAGAGTGGCCGACAGCCAACAAGATCTGGACAGGGTGGAGTGCTGGACGAAGGGAAACCTCATGAAGTTCAGTAAGGACAAGTGCAGGATCCTGCATCTGGGAAGGAATAACAACAGGCACCAGTACAGTTTGGGGGCTGCCCTGTTGGAAAGCAGCTCCATGGAGAAAAACCTTGGAGTCCTGGTGGACAGCAAGGTCACCATGGGACAGCAATGTGCCCTTGTGGTCAAGAAAGCCAATGGCATCCTGGGGTGCATGAAGAAAAGTGTGTCCAGCTGGTCTAAAGAGGTTCTTCTCCCCCTCTACTCTGCCCTAGTGAGACCACACCTGGAATACTGTGTCCAGGTTCTGGGCTTCCCAGTTCAGGAGAGACAGGGACCTGTTGGAAAGACTCCATCAGAGAGCCACAAGGACGACTGGGGGACTTGAGCATCTCATCTACAAAAAGAGACTGAGAGTCCTGGGGCTGTTTAGTCTGGAGAAAAGAAGACTGAGAGGAGATCTTATCAATGTATACAAATACCTGAGGGATGAGTGTCAAGTAGATGGGGACAATCTCTTTTTGCTAGTCAGCAGCAATAAGACATGGACCAATGGCTACAAACTGGAATGTAGAAGGTTTCACCTCAGCATAAGGAGAAACTTCTTTACAGTGAGGGTGACGAAGCACTGGAACAGGATGCCCAGAAAAGTAGTGAAGTCTTCTTCTCCGGAAACTTTCAAAACCAGCCTGGTTGTAATCCTGAGCTAACTACTCTAGGTGATTCTGTCTTGGTAGTAGGTTGGATTCAATCATCTCTGGAGGTCCCTTCCAACTACTAAAGTTCTGTGATTCTGTGATTCTGTGTCCTCCCCTGTGGTTGTTGTTACTTCCATTCCTTATAAAATCTCTCTATTCTTTTTTTTTTTTATCCAGGTAAGTCCAGGAGCACCTCTTTCATCCATGCTGGTCTCCTGGCACACCTGCCTAAAGTTTTTCTTCTTAGGATGCAACATACCACTGAGAACTTATGCACTTGCATTGTAATGTGTTCCATAACAGGTTAAAACCACTAATACAATTGTGCATCAGCACACCTTGATTTACCAGAAGACCCTATTACAGTCTGAGACTAAAATCTAGCTTGGTAAACAGACTTTTCCTGTGATTTCAGACAGTTTGAGAGGAGTGGACTCCTCAGAATTCATATTATAATAAAAATAATTTAATCTCAATCAATTGGCCTGAAGAAGTAGCTTATATTCTGCAGAACTAGCTATTATCTCTCTCTCACACTCTCCTTCTCCATCTTGTCTTTGAACTTTGTTTTCCTCACTCCGATATTGCAGCTTCTCTATTTTGGACCTGTAAGATATGAGGTGGGGGAAGAGGGAGAGCTTGTGCTTGTATAGCCTTTGGGACCTTTTGTCCCCAGGAGGGTATAAGAGAGCTGAATTAAGGTACAGGGAGGCCCGTACAATTGTTGTTGTGAAGATGGACACCCAATCAAACTCTCAATAAATTTTGAATGGGGAGGGACTATTTACACGGTCTAGTAATGTTAGGACGAGGGGGAATGGGTTTAAGCTGGAAGAGGGGAGATTTAGACTGGATGTTAGGAGGAAATTCTTTACAGTGAGGGTGGTAAGGCACTGGAACGGGTTGCCCAGGGAGGTTGTGGATGCTTCCTCCCTGGAGGCGTTTAAGGCCAGGCTGGATGAGGCCTTGAGCAACCTGCTCTAGTGGGAGGTGTCCCTGCCTATGGCAGGGGGTTGGAGCTGGATGATCCTTGAGGTCCCTTCCAACCTACACCATTCTATGATTCTATGAAAAATTCTTCTGCTTTTTTTCAGAAGCATGAGACTATTACCAGTAGTCCTGAAATTAGCCACTGTGATGGTAGGGCCAATGGGTGCAACACAAGCCCTCTCTCCTCCTTTCTTTTTCCAGGGTTTGGGGAAATGTGGAAGAAAGATAGAGGATCTGGCATCAACAAGTCTGATGAAAAGGCCTTGCCTGCATTTGACCTGTTGCATCTGTCTTATTTGGTCAAGTTTGGCAGAATGCCATCCTCACTGGATAATCATTTTGTGTATCTTTGCTTATTTATCAAATTGATTCTTGGGCAAATGATAGGTTGTAAACAAGGGCACTTGCTTGCTTTACCTGGGAAGCCTGTTCTGCCTCAGTTTACCTGGAGAAGCCACAGAGTCAAGCCTCACCACAGCATGTAAGTTTTGCTTCATTTTTTTTATCCAGATGAGCCACAAGAGCCAAGAGAGCAGCTGTGCCTCAGTTTACCCCAGAAATCCAAATGCCTGTCATGCTGTGAAAGGAACCTGCCTAAACATGTTGTAGACCCATGCACACTTAATAATACTATAGTACACAGCCTGTGTGCAGTGCTTATGCTAAGGAAAGCCTGAAACTAGTCTGAGTCTGCCTGAGAGCGGAAGAAAGCCAGCACTTTTTTTCAGACAGACTGGTCCAAGGGCCTTGAGGAAAACCCAGCTTCAGCCACTGCTGTGTCACAGTCAGCACAGCTGCAAACTGCAGCTCAGAGGTGCCAGAGCCCGAGCTAATAGCCATTCCGTGTGAATACTCACTGCTCATACAGGCAGCAACCATCCTGTGAGCCAAGGGGATCACCCAAGAGTATTCATCTCTTTCCATTTCTTTTCTTATATACCAAATGTGCTAATTTGAGCCTAGCTAGAATGTTTTGGTGAGAAGGACTAGATAATAGGCTGAGAAATGAAAACAATGGTGATGTCTACTTCGCTCACAGTCTTGCTGAGATGTGTAAAGAAGAAAGGCAAAACAAAGATAAAGTCACTTTGCTCTGCACTTTGCTTGGGCACTTCATGCTGGGCTGTTCTCTCAGCTCTTTGCCTGCTGGAGGGCTGAGACTGCTGGCTGAACTCCATCTTGCTTTCTAACCTCACCCTCCATTTGCTTTGCTGATTCACCTTGCTTCTTAATCCTCTTGGCCGAACCTCCATTCTTCCTTGGGGCGGGGGTAAGTTTGAGAGGGGTAGGGTGAAGGTGAGGGGTGGTTGAGAGCCCCTCCTGGGGACTCAGGTTTCTGGGAGGGGAGTTGTGTTTCTGTATTACCTTTTTCCCTTGTATATTTCTGTCTATAACTGTATATACTGTAAATATCTGCTTGTAAATTGTGCCAGCTGTAAATATAAGCTTCATTCAAATTTCCAGAGCTGACTGAGTCTAGTCTGGGTGATTTTTAAAGTGTGGAGGAGCAGGGGACACCCACACCATCACACCAAAACATACTCTCTTGGCAACTTTAAGGAAAACTAGGCAACTGAGTTGGCTCCTTACTGGCTCATTTACTTCTTTTACAATGAAACTCCATACTTGGGTAAGGCGTTTATCTGAGCAATAATTTTGATGAACGAAGACATTAGTCTCCCAAGCTTCCACCTTTGCAGCTTGTCTCTCTTGCTAGTGACAGTGTCTCTGTTATTGCAGATGGTACTTTGGTACGTGTTTGCCTTTGCTTCTACTTCCTTAGATTTCACTTGCAGCTATGTGCATCCTTTATAATCCATATGTAATCTATATCCTGGAACACAAGCCCTATGAGGAGAGGCTGAGGGAGCTGGGATTATTTAGCCTGGAGAAGAGGAGGCTCAGGGGTGACCTCATTGCTGTCTACAACTACCTGAAGGGAGGCTGTTGCCAGGTGGGGGTGATAGATTGGACTGGATCATCTTGGAGGTCTCTTCCAGCCAGGTTGATTCTATGATTCTGTAACACTTGATGTTTCTTCAGCAGTTTTTTCTTGTATGTACAAGAGATTTACTTACAATGCAATGTTTTTACAATTTACTCCAGTTTAAGTAAAGAATTGGTGTTTCTGCATCTTGATATTTTTTTCTGTTTGTTTAAGTGACAAAGGACTGCTCTGTTAAGCAGTTCCAGCACAGCTGACAAGTAAAACTAGAAGGTAATGAAAACACAATCCAAAGGATTACACAGGGAAAACAACAGCTATATGCCTATACTGCTTATGTCTGTACCTTCTGATATTTGTAAGTCATAACAGTCTTGCAGCATTCCCTTATACATGTTGGATTAGATCTGCCTCGCTGCTGAAATACTGTGGAGTATGCTGCTCATTCTTATGTATGCATATCCATTTTAATTTTAGAAAAGGTCACTTATAACTCTATGTTACTGAACTACATTTTCATCAAAAGTAAGTATGCAACAGTCCATTTTTCTTACATAATGATTAAATATCACAGTGACACTTAACTGTTACACAGAAATGTTCCACTACACGATTATCACAAACAAAACCAGTAAAGGTGTGGTGCTGAACTTCAAGAGATTCTGGCTTTAATGAGTACCTATGTTAATATATCATACCAAACCAGCTTTTCAAATAAGCAGAACATAGAATTACAGAATAAGCTAGGTTGAAAGAGACCTCCAAGATCATCCAGTCCAACCTAGCACCCAGCCCTATCCAGTCAACTAGACCATGGCACTAAGTGCCTCATCCACTCTTTGCTTGAACACCTCCAGGGATGGTGACTCCACCACCTCCCTGGGCAGCCCATTCCAATGGCAAATCACTCTCTCTGGGAAGAACTTCCTCCTGACATCCATCCTATACCTCCCCTGGCACAACTTGAGACTGTGTCCCCTTGTTCTATTGCTGGTTGCCTCGGAAAAGAGACCAACCCCCACCTGGCTACAGCCTCCCTTCAGGTATTGATATTGAGTCATCACTGTCCACTGCAGGTATAGGTATGTTTCATGCCCTGTTAAAGAGGGGTTTGAATCTGGGTTAGAAGTGAGTTGTAATGAGGCTGATATAAAATGATTAAATATTTTATTAAATATGTGTAAAGAAAATTTCACACACAGATCCTCATATGTGGTTGGTAAAAGTATTCTTTTTCCAGAATGTATATAAACAGTTAGATTAAATTTGAATGATTTAGGAAAGGTTTAGAATGTTTAAACAACTGGAGAGTCCTGCAGCACAAAGCGCCACTTGAATGTTAAACACAAACTTTCACAAACTTCAGAAGAGAGAGTTAGTTTACTCACTGGTTAGAGCCTCAATACTTGTAATCCAAGAGTATATGTAGAAGCATAAATGATGAAAAAATATAGCCCCAGCCACATGGAGACCTTTCACATGGTGATGATGTGGTGGAGCTTTGCTGTTTGTGTAGCTCAGATTGACCATGTTGTCTAAGAAGATCCATGGACGTGAGGCAAATCCTCTGTGGCTCTCAGGAGGTCATTGGAGTGGTCAGTCACCTGGGTGAAGGTCTGTGGGCTAGAGCAGTCCAATCGGGTGGTATGTACAGCAAAGGAGTCGGCCCTCAGAATAGAGCAGTGGGACGGCAGGTCCCGGTATTGCAACTCGTTCATAGGCCATTGCTGTATCATTACCTAGACTCGGACAGAGTCAAGCGGACTCGAGTTCGGCTAACAACTGTATCCCAGTGTGAGGCAACCCATTTCAGTCCCTCGGCTCAGTGTGGAAGACAGGTTGGGTCAGGGCTGCTGTTCTTGGGGGAGGCAAGTCTCCAGCTACACAGTGCAAAGGCATGCAGTGGAAACAGGTAGCAGACAACACAAAGGCATAAGCAGCAAACAAACAAGTTTGCTAGGTTTTTAAGCATTTTGACAAATGGCTTTGACCAATAGCAACAGATAAAACGACTCCTAGAACCAATCCTAAGTTATTTCACCAAAAAAGGGAGAAGCACATGCCTAGCATCCATGACCTGTGTTTACCAAAGACAAAGCGAGCTGCAAAACAAGACCAAATACGCTGTCTTTGTGATAGAGTGAGAGGCGCCATGGCTTTTCTCTGCTTTCCTGCTTCTTCCATCCAGGAAGAAGGCAGCGGTGGGGGGGAAGGGGGGTATTCAGGTAGATGTTTAGGATGTGTCTTAGATATGTATTTTAGGTATAATTTGGACCTTCTACCACATGCCCATATTCTCAAATTACATTTTCCATTACCAAATCCTCCATTTAAATGAAATAATTTTCTAGGAAAGGACAAACTTAACTTTTGAGCAAACTGAAGGCAATTCCTCACTTTTTTTTTCCATTGCTTTCCCTCTCTCTCTCTCTCTCTTTCTTTTTTTTTTTCCTGGCATGGGGGTCACAGGCAGCTGTGTTGCCTCTGTTGGGTTTTGGTCTGGATTCTAGGGTAAAATAGTCATTTAGTAGACCTTTACATATCAATTAAGCATAAACCAGCTAAGAAAAACAAACAATTTAGAACTGTACTGTTTGAATTCTGTACATTAGTATGTCATGCTCACTGTTGTGGACCATGAAATGTCTGCTCATGTGTAGCAAAATAAATGCACAGAAGAATGGACTCCTCTCTTCCACGAACGTTTTTATAATGAGGATACATTAGTGAGTCCACTCCAGCTGAGAAAGTTCATTGTTTTTGCTGTAGAGAGTCTGTCAATAATTGTAATATTTCCTTGAACCTTCAAAGACCAGCTGGATGAAAATTTTAACTCTTTGCTAAAACCTTCTGTAGAGGTTTGGGTGTTTCCCTCCCCCCACACTTTAGAAATCACCCA
>WAAF01008231.1:0-16397 GCA_013400475.1 Tricholaema leucomelas
TCTATGATTCTATGATTCTATGATCTCCAACTGAATCAGTTTACTCAAAGCTCCATCCCACCTGTCCTCACTTTCAGGCATGGGACACCCACAAGATCTCTGGGTAACTGATGCACACAAAAGCCAACAATTAGAAGGCTAGCTGCGTAAGGACTTCTGAATGTCTCTCAAGATCCTAAATGGACTGATTTGCCCATGATCAGCCCTAGCATTTATAGTACAAAAGTGGGGCTCCCAAGTCTGAGCAAAAAGAAAACAAAACAACAGAAAACCAAAAGCCAGGAGATGGAACTATAATGTCGCAATTAATTTTTCCACTTTTCAATACTATTTCTTTCCTGATTTTAAATGTGCATTTTAACAGTTTTGGGGAAAATTTAGGTGGAGAAGGGAATTGAAAATGATGGAAGGGTAACAGAACAAGAAAAATAAATTATGAGAACTGACTGACTCTTTCTTTAAACCTTAGGC
This sequence comes from Tricholaema leucomelas, assembly GCA_013400475.1. Lineage (NCBI taxonomy): Eukaryota > Metazoa > Chordata > Aves > Piciformes > Lybiidae > Tricholaema lacrymosa > Tricholaema leucomelas. Next base: position 472 of record WAAF01008231.1, read on the forward strand.
ACTTGCTCTTCTTTGCTAAAAGCTGATTCTGTAATGTGTAAAATTAGTGCCTTAGAATTTTGCTTGACTCCTAGTGAATGTTATCGTATTTTCCTTGATCGAAACAGACACCTTCTCCAAGTACCTGGCTGCAGACTGATAAAATGCTTATAAAAGAATGAAGCTGGAAAGCTGTCTCTGAAACTAGCTTAAGAAATTCCATGAGGAGGGGCACTACAAATGTATGCCATAGTTTAACATGTGGGTTCCTACAGTGTATTACAAAGTGCTTTGGAACATGGGTATATAATTTCATGTGTGTTGTTTCTACAACTAGCATAGGAGAACACTTTATGTGTGGATCACACTTGCATAGATATATGATTACATAAATGTTCAGCACTATGCCTGCCGTAGTATATATAGGTGGTAGTAAAGCAGAGTCTGGAAATCAAAGGACCTTAACGCTGTTTTGGCAAAAGTTGATTTAGCGCAATCAACCTGTCTTTGTGCAAACAGAGAATCACAGATTCACATAAACATGCAGGTTAGGAAAGGCCCTCAGGATCATGAAGTCCAACCACTAACCCTACTTTACAAGGTCCAACCTAAACCATAACCCCAAACAAGACAACCAAATGACTTTTAAACATATCCAGAGTTGGTGATTGTTGTCATTTGAGACCATGAGAAACAGATCGGGACAACAGAGGTGATTCTTACCCCTTTTGGAGAGTAAGAATGAAAATACTTCATGCTGATTGGAAGTCTAGAGAGAGATTCTACTTACTAGTGCATATATGCAAAATGAAATTGGGTTAGCTGAACACATCCACAAGCTATTGATGATCTGGATGAGGGGATTGAGTCGAGGATCAGTAAGTATGCAGATGACGCCAAGCTAGGAGCAGGTGTGGATCTGTTGGAAGGTAGGAGAGCCCTGCAGAGGGACCTGGACAGGCTGGATGGGTGGGCAGAGGCCAATGGGATGAGATTTAATAAGGCCAAGTGCAGGGTGCTGCACTTTGGCCACAACAACCCCAAGCAATGCTACAGGCTGGGGACAGAGTGGCTGGAGAGCAGCCAGGAAGAAAGGGACCTGGGGGTACTGATAGATAGTAGCTGAAGATGAGGCAGCAGTGTGCCCAGGTGGCCAAGAGAGCCAACTGCATCCTGTCCTGTATCAGGAACAGTGTGGCCAGTGGGAGGAGGGAGGTTATTCTTCCCCTGTACTCAGCACTGGTCAGGCCACACCTTGAGTCCTGTGTCCAGTTCTGGGCTCTTCAATTCAAGNAGGAAGTTCTTGCCAGAGAGAGTGATTGGCATTGGAATGGGCTGCCCAGGGAGGTGGTGGAGTCACCGTCCCTGGAGGTGTTCAGGAAAAGCCTGGATGAGGCACTTAGTGCCATGGTCTATTTGACTGGATAGGGCTGGGTGACAGGTTGGACTGGATGATCTTGGAGGTCTCTTCCAACCTGGTTGATTCTATGATTCTATGATTCTAAGCCAAGTCTATCAAACTACAATCATCTAGAATCCTCCACCCATTCTACCCTCAGCAGGTCTAAGGGTAGGCCAGAACTACAAGAGAGTAGGGCTCCCCCATCTCCATCTGAGGCCTTCAAGACTTCTCTTGGCCACATCGTGCAGCCCAAAATTCCCTGCCAGCTAGTGGCCATCTCCCCCACAAACCATGAGGTAACATGTGCTCTTCCAGGAGGGGGACAAGAGGAGAAGGAGAGAGATAGCAACAAAACACTGGCTTTGAGGCCTTTGACACTGGATAACAGAATAGAATAACAATGTTACAACATCCTCAGGTGCTGATATCCATCCCCTGGGACGGATCTTGCTCCTTCTAGTTTCCTGGGGGGAAACCTGGGACCCCTCAAACTATGACAGTGACTGAACCACCTCCTTGGGCAGCCCATTCCAATGCCTGACCACTCTTGCTGTGGAAAAAAATGTTCCTAATATCCAGTCTAAACCTACCCAGTCACAGCTTGAGGTCAATCCCTCTGGTTCTATCACAATTTACCTGTGAGAAGAGACTAGCACCAACCTCTCCACAATATCCTTTCATGTAGCTGTAGACAGTGATGAGGGAGAGGAGGATGGTGAGGTGACAGTCATGTTAGCGATGAGGAGTTTTGGTTTGTATATGTGTGTGCACACATACACCTGTGTGTGCGTCCGAAAACACAAGTATTTGAAAAGCTCTCAGTGGAAAGCCGTCTCAGACCTGTGGAATGCCTGTTGTGGAAATGAAGTAACCACGATGTGACCTGCTGCATGCCACCACTGCAGAAGATAATTTTCAGACAGTGAAGAGAGAAATGGTTAATACAGTATCCCTAGATAAGAAGAAAGCAGTAAAAAACAACACAGCTAAGAAATGTAAGTGGTAGACGTTTCAGCATACCAGCTCTGTGTAAACTGATGGCTGAGCTGAGCAGATTGGCAAGTTAAGGATCAGAGTTCAACATTCTGAAGCTGTGCTCTCAACACAAGTCTTGTCTCGTCTGGATTTTTATCTAGAAGAGTCCCTGATGGTGGAGTTACTTCTGATTGACACCATCAGGAATGTGCTCGCAGTCTACTGCCTGTAAATGAATAAGCTGTCAACAAAGCCTTGCCCAGCACTATTTCCAGGTGAACCCGGTGAGGATTTTGTGTTAATAAGAAGGGTTTCAAATCTCTTCCTTGAAGAAAGGATCTAGGGGAAAAAAAGGCTTTTGCTTTATTATTTTTTTTCCTTAAAAGAAAAAAAAAAGGCACTAGAAGATAATCGAGGTTTGTGCATTTATGTGTGTGTGAGAGAAAACACTGGTGAGAGAGAGCTGTGCAAGGGGAGACCATTTGCTCAAATCGGATAGCATTACTAATACATAATGACTCTGCCAGCAAGGCACTGCACAGCTGGAATTAATCTGAGAGAATATGTGTTGCTGCATAGACAAGCGCAGAAAACTTTCCCTGTGTGAAGGCGGCGTGAAGCCCTGCCCTGTGGCTTGGAAGCACTTCATCAGGCCCTGACAGCACAGACATCTTCTTTAGACCATTGGTCTGGGGGCAGGAAAGGTACTCCACCCTGCTCAAATGAACACCCAGGAGGGAATTTCTGGTTTATCAAAATTCCCTTTCCCCTCTCCAGTTTTACAGTTAAAAAAAAATAATAATAATTACCCAGTTGGTTTTGTTCTTCTCTTGCCTTACTGCGTGGGCTCCAAATCCAATTGAAAAACTGTCATGCCTTATTTGCACTGAACAGTTATTCAGACTAAAAGCAACTGCTCCATTTAAGCCAAGCAACTCTGTGCTACCCAGTTTCTCTGCTTGTTATAAGGTGCTTTCTTTTAAGTGCATGCTGTGGGAAGGTAGTATTGAAATGTATGCAGCAGATGATGGTTTTCTCTAAACGGGGGTTTTGAAAACTGAAGGAGCCTGGGGTCATTTTTAGTAAACAATTGCCCAGGAAAAGACAAGTTTAGAAATACTGCACAACCATAGCTGATTTTAAGCAGACTCACACATATGTATGTTTCCTCGCCTGTAAGCCCCTCTTTGCTCCAGTCTGGACCTGGGAGGTTTCTGATTTGCATCAGTAAATGATTCAAATACCCCTAAGATTTCAGCTTGCCTGTGTGACCTAGTCTCCTTTTGTCATGTAACAGAGCTCCTTTCCTACACAGTCGTAGCCATAAGGACTTTAACGAGAAAAATGCTTTGAAAGGGAAATAATGTATTCTTAATGCAGCAAATGAGACAAAACGTACTTTTCCAGGGAGAAAATAAGACTTTGAGGGGAAAGTTTTGTCCAGTTTTTGAGTGAAAGCAAACATAGACATGCTCATGCACACACACACACACACACACACACAGAGCTTTAGCTTGCAAACATTGATTTAATGTTCATTTCACCCCTAATTATCCTCCTAATAGCTATCGAAAGTCTCACATAGTCACCAAATTGAAAAATAAGTTCCTGTGCACTGCTTCCAATTACTGCAGGAATTATGGCTTTATTGCCATTATTTACTTTCCTCAGCCATAATGTATGCCTGGCCTTGAATTACCCCTCTGTAGGAGCCATTGACTCCAGCACGTTTCGTAAAATTATTTTCTTGGGTTTTGCTTCCTTGCAGCTTTTCTTTCCATTCTGACTACTCAGCTTCACTCCTTAAGTAATATTCCTGCATTTAATACCACTTCTCCTTTGGCTGCCACTGGTATAGGCAGTTTTTCCTCTTCTGTGTAGTGTTTTCTTCCCTTTCTTTTAGACTTCTGGGGTTCATTTTTGTTTTTGTTTCTGGGTGGGTTTTTTTTGTTTGGTTGGTTTGGTTTGGTTGCTTTTGTCTCTTTGTTTTGGGGGTTTGGTTGTTTGTTTGTTTTGTATCTGTTTCAGAAGATCTTGGCCTGACCTTTTGGTCCCTTGAAGACTGATCAAAGATTTCCCAAGTCTCAGGAGATTGCCTCAGGTGGTATATATCCAGCGTAACAGTCTCTAAAATAAACTTAGTCCCATTTGTCTGAATTGGTACTGTGCCAGGAGAAAGGCAGTATCAGTATTATCGTAGTATTATCACAGTATCATCACAGACGGAAAAGGGCTATTGGAAAAGCCAGAAACTGTCTGCAGGAGCCAGTGCAAGGTCATTACTGTTGACCTCCACCAGCTCACTATGCACTTCTGTGAAATAATTGAGCTGAATCATGTAACTGGTGTTTGGCCTAATACATAATTTGTGTTTGATGAGCATACACCTTCTAGAAACATGTCTGGCTGTGATCTACAGACTGAGAGCTAGTGGAGTCTGTGCTTCATTTATTAATTTGAATTTTCTGCCTGGGAAAAAATACACAAGAAAATGAAGGGTAAAAAACCCCAACCCACTCTGCCTAATTTTTCATTTGAATCTGTCTAGCATCAGTATTTGGGATTATTAAACCTTTCTCATAGTATTTAAAGAGTATTGGTATTTTCTTCTCAATTTACTCTCAGTACTCTTTGATAAATCAAGCCGATTATATTCCCATAGTATCTGACTAAGAGACATTTTTTGCCAGCTTTCAAATAACTGTGTGACTTTTTCTCGCAATTGCAGCCTTTTAATGTGCAGTTTTTCACTTTAAAACACTTTAAAACATTTAAAACATTATTCCAGTTTTGCTGCATAAAAACATCAATCATGAACTTATAGCAAAGAAAGGAGACCTACATTTCCTTTCCTTTTTCGTAAGAGCTATCGTATACCTTGTTTGATGACTTCTGTAACTCTCATCCACTGACAAAAAAACTCAGGAGGATTCTTTCTGACTCACCTGCTGCAAATCAAGGTTTGTTATCTTTCCAATAATAAGAAATAGGCAATGATAAAAGGACATTCAGCATTTAATTGGCACTTAATTCTTTCCCCACTGATTACAGATTCACACAAAAAGCCTTAGATAACTGGGTTTCCCCTGAGTTTTCTATTATATAGTGGACTTTTCATTCTGATCTGAAGGTGGTTCTGGGAGGATCATCTAGGTTCCTCACGCTGTCAGTAAACAGTATCAAACAATTGGCATCTCAAAGCCAAGTAAGTGGTTCTTAATCATGAGAACCCTTAGAAGAACAAGCTGATTAAATCTTTGTTTCAAAGTCCTTACATTTCACATAATATAGCCACTATCAGGTATGCAATTAGTGTGTGTGGTTTTATTACAGTGTAGGCATGAATATAAGGAGTGTCCATTCTAAAACTAGTTATTGTAACACAGAGAGACTGCAGGACAAGATGTATGTGTGATTAAATAGGTGCACAGCCCATGGAAGAGAACTACTGCTGCATATCTCTCCTCATGCAGTGTTTCTGAGTAATGACTCTACTCATAAATGCCCTAAGAGTTTTAAAGGCCATGGGATGAAAAGAAATTATTAATAGCAGTAATTCATAAAGGTATGTCATTGTTTATCAGAAATCTCCAAATGGGAACTAAAATCTCTAAACAGGTACCAAAATGGGGAATTTAAAAGGACTTTAGCCAACAGTTTCATCACGAATTCAAAGCCTTGCACAATTTCACTGTCAGAAGCATGCTCAAAAGCTACAGAGATTTTTTTCAGCAATACGAAACATCAGTCATTTCTGGAAGTTCAGTTCTCATCTTCTCTTGTCCATGAATAGCACACAGTATCACCACACTTACCGATTCTCTGGGGCAATTGGGACTGACTTTCAGAGACGCCTAAAGGCTTCTGTCTGTGCTTGTTCATGGGTTTTGTGTTCTTGCTCTCTTGCAATAAATGCAGTGAAAACTTCTAACTTTTCTTAAAAAGCATCAATATATGTACTGGCACATATGTGAAAGAGAAAGCGAATAAAAAGAGTTCTTTACTTCTGAAATGAAGCCACATGTTAGGTGGCCTCTAACCAGAAGTTAATAGCAATGCATGTAATAACTGAAATCAAGAAGTCAAGAAAAATGCTATGATTTAGAACCGGAGGAGGAAAACTTCTCCGGAGGTTTTGTAGATGTTGTATTGTCTGATGTCTGTATCTGGAGATGACTACTTCAAAGATACTTCACTATCATCCACAGTCATAAACTCATCCCTTGGGTATACATTCATTGCTACAGTAACATTACTGCACATACAACAGTTTTCCTAGATTTACCTTGGATATTATATTAGAAAATCACTACTCACGTAATCTGTTTCATGGGTAGTGAGTTTTAGTAACTTTAATAATACTGTGCTTATGCAACATACTATATAAGTGCTTTGAGACAAATCCCTCAAACACCAGTTAGAAATCAAAACTATTTTCTACAAACACACATCTGTTTGCAGCAATTTCTTTCCTTAATCATCCTTCCCTCATATGCTCATCCCATCAGCTGGTTCACCCCCAAAGCACAGGAAGTTGGTTTTGTAGGAAACACATTGATTTAATTTCATACCTATGGAATCAAAGTATATAATGAATGGTATTTGAGCAGTTGTCCCTGACAAACATCCCTGTAAAATGCCAGAATCACATTTCTAGGTGTTACTGTTTACCAAGAAAAATCATCAGATCAATTTTATTCCCAAAAGATTCTATAAAACCGTATTCTGATTTATATTTAATGAAAATACGACTGTGGGGGGCAGGAAGAAATAATTGAAATCTCCTAATGTTGTTTGAGCTTACTGGCTTTGAACAGAATTGATTTCATATTATGGATTTCCAGCTTTGCCCTTCACTTGATGCAACACGTTAGGAGACAGACATTAGATAGTAATTTAACTGTACTGTTAGACATATTTTTTGCAAGAAAGATACCAAAACTTATTTTATCACTTAGTTTTAAAGAAGACTTTTATGTAATTAAACACAACCAGGTTGTACCAGATGCATTTAAATTCCCAAATTCAGGTTTCAAGTTTTCTAGGACTTTTACCATGAATACTGTTATTTTACAGCATAGGCTCCTTACAGTCATTAGGTGCACACTCTTTAAATCTGATACTACCTTTAAAGAGTATTTATCTGCAAGAAACAAAACCTCAAACAGACTGAAGTCCAGGTCCTCAAGGCCATTTCCATAGTAAAATCCCTTAGATTTCAAAGGAAATCTCAGAAGATGGAGGAGTTGGGTCCAGAGGAAATTTATGGTGGGGAAGCAACTGAATTTTATCCACCTTAAATCTGCAAACATTTCCTAAACTTTCCTCACTGCGGTCCTTTGCTTTGTTGAATAATCCTTTTTCCTAAGGACACAAATTACAATTGAGGGAAGTACTTTTTTACTTTTTTTTTTTCCCCTCACTCCCCTGATTGAAAAGAAGTCATATACCTTTGATTTGGAAGCTCAGCAAATATTAAATACTGTTCAGGTTCCTTTACTAAGTTAATGGTTATACTTCATGATCTTAAAGGCCTTTTCCAGCCTAAGAAATTCTATAATTCTGTGATTTCATTTAATGCATAGAAGAGGACTTTGTGGGTGGTCATGACCTAAGGCAACAGAAGACATGTTTTTTCTTGGGCTGTGAATTTGCTTCTAGAGCTTATTGTGCTCTTCAATCAAAGTATCATAAAAACAATGTACATGATTTAGGAGTAACAGAATTTAATTCTCATTTACTAAATATATACCTAGCACCAATGTAACCACTTATATTTCCTCAGAAATGCCCTTTAGAAGATACATAGAAATCTAGAGAGAGTGTTGAAGTTTATGGAGCCACCTGTCTTTTTTAGACTACTAGCATCAAGCAACAATTCCCAGAAATTTGATCCTCAGGCCTTCCAGTATTGCAGGCCCTCTGCACTATGTCAGGAGACACACAAACACAGCACATGGGTAACCTGGAGAGAAAGAGTAGCTGCAACGTAAATCCAGTCAGTTGGAAAACAGAAGAATCCCAAGGATTTCACATATTTAAAGACTTCTCTTATTTCTCTCACAGCAACGCAAGAATTCCCCACAAATTAATAGCTAGGCTAAGGGATGCTTTACAACTGCACGCACTCAGCAAGCTTTTCCTCAAACTGTTCATGCCTGTGTACTGCCCTTGAAAGGTAGAATCCTTCCTTATTAGAGCAATCCCACAAAATCCTATGTAAGTGCTTAACTGTCTGAAGTCTGTGCAGTTCCACTGAGTCCAGCATTTACATCCCTGGTGCAAAATTAAGTGTAGATGTAAATCATTGCATGTCTGAGTCTAGAATACAATGTGGCAATAGTTTCTCTTCAGGAAAGTATTTATTTGGAACACAAGGCCTCTGAGGAGAGGTTTAGGGAGCTGGGCTTGTTTAGCCTGGAGAAGAGGAAGCTGAGGGATGATCTCATTGCTGTCTATGACTACCTGAAGGAAGGTTGTAGACAGGTGGGGGTTGCTCTCTTCTTCCAGGCAACCAGCAACAAAACAAGGGGACACAGTCTTAAGTTGTGCCAGGGGAGGTCTAGGCTGGATGTTAGGAGGAAGTTCTTCCCAGAGGGAGTGATTTGCATTGGAATGGGCTGCCCAAGGAGGTGGTGGAGTCGTCATCCCTGGAGGGGTTCAAGAAAAGCCTGGATGAAGCACTTAGTGCCATGGTCTAGTTGATTGGCTAGGGCTGGGCGATAGGTTGGACTGGGGGATCTTGGAGGTCTCTTCCAACCTGGTTCTATGATTCTATGATTCTCTGACTTTATGATTCTATTCCCTAAAGGCACCATTTCACCTTAAAGTTTCATGTATTTTTGTTATACTTAATGAGTCTGTTGGAAAGCAGAGTTGAAGGACAATTGGAAGTGTCCAAAACATGCATTACTAGATACAATATTTTTAATTTAGGGTGACAGATTCACAAAGGAATTTAGACACTATCACAGAGTTTAAGATCAAAGTGTCAAAGGAATTTTTATTTTTCCATCCTAGCTCAAATGATATAGAATAGAATAGAATCAACCAGGTTGGAAGAGACCTCCAAGATCATCCAGTCCAACCTATCACCCAGCCCCATCCAGTCATCTAGACCATGGCACCAAGTGCCTCATCCAGTCTTGTCCTGAACACCCCCAGGGATGGTGACTCCACCACCTCCCTGGGCAGCCCATTCCAATGCCAATTCACTCTCCCTGTGAAGAACTTCCTCCTAACATCCAGCCTATACTTCCCCTGGGACAGCTTGAGACTGTGTCCCCTTGTCCTGTTGCTGGTTGCCAGCAAATGAGCAGGGTAATTATCTGAGAAGAAGGAAATTGGAGCTTAGATTCCCCCCTCCTTTTTTTTTTTTTTTTTTTCCCCTGAAAATGAATTTGAATTTAAGTCTCCAACACATTCAAAAAATTATATCTTGAACAATGGGCTGTGGAAGCTGAAAAGGCTGTGAAAGGCCAGATTTATGAACACAGTCCTGTAGTGATTTTAGTGCTTCCTTCCAAATGTTACGGCATTCTACTTAATAATATTTTGTGCTGAGACTTAACAATAAGAAATTATTCACAAAGATCTAGCTATGACAACAATGACTCACAAACAGGACTTCAAGGTACTCCCACTGTCTAAATATTATTTATTATAGTTCTATAAAATTTTACACTCATTGTACTGCTTGCTTGTTTTACCAGTCCTCAAGGGATTGAAAAGATTCTGTATTTGCTTCCCCTTCCCAGCACTTCAAACATTTTTTCATAATACCCCTATTAAACCATATGTCTCCCCAGTTTCCCATAGATTGTCACTGAGTCATATCAGCATCAGTGCAGAAACTCCAGCTGAGTCTCACTGACGTCAGTCAGAAAAAGAATGTACAAAGATTATTAAATGTCAGAATTCTTAAAATTACTGCAATTAACAAGATTTTCTTCAGTCAAGTCACTCGTATTACATGGCAACTTCCTTTCTGCATCTGCACGTTGGTTGTCAAAGCCTTCTTGTCTTTCTCTATGGCGTTATGCATAGTGCTAGCATGACACAAGTAAATGAACTAATGAATAAATTATAGCAATCAATATAAACAAACACAGGATTGACTGGCCTCCTCATTGTTCCCACTGGATGAGGTGCTGAAAGTAATCAAGAAGCATAAATTATGCAATATAAGTTCAATGTTAGAAAGTAATTGTTTCAATATTTTGCGAAACCTGCAGTGTGAATAAGGTAATGTGCTTGCTATAAAAACATTCACACAGTTACACTTTGCTTCCATCAAATGCCTATCTCTGCTCCCACTGAACTCAGCAAAAGACCTCCTGGTACAGAACAGCTTCCAAATTGTTCCAAATCATTACTACAAAATAGAGTGTTTCCTTGAGTACTGTGCCCAGTCATGGGCCCCTCAATTTAAGAAAGATGTTGAGGTGCCTGAATGTGTCAAGTAGGGCAACAAGGCTGGTGAGGGGGCTGGAGCACAGCCCTGTGAGAAGAGGCTGAGGGAGCTGACATTGTTCAGCCTGGAGAAGAGGAGGCTCAGGGGAGACCTTATTGCTCTCTACAATTACCTGAAAGGAGGTCGTAGCAGGGTGGGGGTAGGTCTCTTCTCCCAGGCACCCAGTGACAGAACAAGAGGAGACAGCCTCCATCTGGTCCAGGGCACGTTGAGGCTGGATCTTAGGAAGAAGTTCTTCATGGAAAGAGTGATTGGCCTTTGGAATGGGCTGCCTGGGGAGGTGTTGGAATCCCTGTCCCTGCAAGTGTTTAACAGGAGTCTGGATGAGGCACTCAGTGCCATGGTTTAGTTAATTAGAAGGTCTTAGGCGATAGGTTGAACTCGACGATCTCGAAGGTCTTTTCCAACCTAGTTAATTCTGTGATTCTGTGAAATGTTTTGTTTTGTTTTGTTTTTTTTTAAACCTTGAGAAATTCTCCTCTGTAAGGGGTCACAGAAAACCAGTTTAACTCAGTTTTAACACAGTTTAACGCAGTTTGCAAGCATCTGAAGACTTAAGAGACATATATTTATCAACAAAGTCTCTACATGTCAAAATTCTCCTGGGGTAGTAGTTATTATTGAACTAATATGAGATAACTGTTTTTAGAAGGTGCATTATTTCTTCTCTGGATGTCTTTATATATTCCCACCCTTCTGGATTCTGTATCACCTATCTCTTTTGTCCCTTGCAGACATATACAGAGAATTACTCTGTCCATTTGCAATTCTAGCACAAAACAACCTTAATTCAGTGATACTAATACTTCTCACAGTTTCTTTGTATTCTTCCTGCCTCTAACGACCTGTTGGCTATATATTTACTTGCAAGGAGAAATCCTATTGAGAACTACAACAGCTGCGGAAGAATTTTGCAACATTCAGCACAAAGGATGACAAGTCTTTCTGTAAAAGAGTACTTTAAAACAAACAAAGTAAACAACAGGAAAAAAACCCAACCCCCAATAAAGAACCAAAAAAACCAAACCTCATCAAAAAGTTGCCCAACAATAGCCCCACAAATGAAAAGAAAACCCAAACCCAACACTCAAATGCAGTATCACTGGATAAGCCGTGCCATATTATGATTTGCAATATGTGTATATTGAATGTACCATGAAGTATTTTTCTCTAGTAGAATGTGTATCTATTGTTAGGTAACTTATGACAAAGGCTGGAACTAAATTAAAGGCTGGACTGAGTTCACTATTTCATATTGCCCTCACATTTCCAGTAATTTGCAGTGTCCAAAATCATCATCTAACATTGTTTCTGAGCTGCAATCCAGTGGGGGAAAAGTAGCTATCTTTGTAGGGCTCCACAGCAACATATCTGTTCTGCTATTTATCTTAAGTGTGAGGACAGGAATGAAACAACTTCCAGCCTCATAACTGAGTACAATACAAATTAGATGAAGCAAAGAAAGGGACAACATCTTTACACAGAAATAGGTTAGTGGAATACTATGTGAAACCGGTTTTGCCAGAATTACTCTTCCTTCTGTACTCTGTCCTTCCCACTATACTCATCACCACGTACCTCAAGAGGAGCTTCATTAAGTGAACTGACTCATACAGGGACGAAGAGTTGCAAAACAGATCTGTACCAGGCACAGTATCACTACAAGGAGTCTGATATATGAAGATTTTCTCGGATTAAAATGATGGGGCAAAGACTCAAACTTTTCAGACCTGAAACGTGGTTTTTCTCTAAGGCAATTGCTGGGCTGTATACTTTTCCTTAAACATTCCCCTTTACTTAGGGTCTTGCCCCAGCCACCACTCAGCAGTACTCACTGCACACAATTTCATGGAACTTCCAAACATTTCCTGTGGAGAATAAAAGCCAAAATTTCTGAACTCTGCTTTGCTTTGGGGCATCTAATCTTGGAAGTTGTGTGTGCTGCTAAAAATTGGCTTTCAAATTGTGTAACTAGGCCTTTAGGGATAGTTTCTTTCTCTCTCTCTCTTTTTTTTTTTTCCTTCATTTTCCTCTTCATAAGAAGTTTCAGAGACGTAGAGCCTCAAGCCAAGGGAAACAGTTGTACAGACAAGTTTTCTACACCGAATACAAGAAAACAAGAGGCGTGCTAGTGTGCTTGCAGGGGACTGTCTTGCCCTCCCACCTTCGCATGCCTCCCACAGGGTTTCATGTAGCTGGTATGAAAATGAATACATGAACTCTTGGGTGAACTTTTAAATTGGCCTCATTTCTTTCTCTCACCTTGGCCTTTTCAGACACGTTCTCCTAGTTCAAGGGTGAGTTTCCAGCTCTTATTTCCATCCTTCTAAAATAAAATTACATAAATATATGAAAATGAGTCAGCTGGAAATGCACAAAACCTCCCCAGTAACATCTGTTACCAGAATCTGATGGTCCCAAAGCACTAGTTATCACTGCTTCTGTGTTGAGATAATGCTTTTCATCTAATTGGGATTTAGCAATGGCCCTTTTCATAATTTATAGAAATTTCTGGGAATAAGGAGGTCACCAGTCATTGCCATTCCCAAAAAGCATTATTCTCAGTAACAAGAATATTCTCACTATTAAACAGAGGTTTTGAGATCATCCAGTTCAACCTATCGCCTAAGACCTTCTAATTAACTAAACCATGGCACTGAGTGCCTCATCCAGACTCCTGTTAAACACTTGCAGGGACAGGGATTCCAACACCTCCCCAGGCAGCCCATTCCAAAGGCCAATCACTCTTTCCATGAAGAACTTCTTCCTAAGATCCAGCCTCAACGTGCCCTGGACCAGATGGAGGCTGTCTCCTCTTGTTCTGTCACTGGGTGCCTGGGAGACGAGACCTACCCCCACCCTGCTACGACCTCCTTTCAGGTAATTGTAGAGAGCAATAAGGTCTCCCCTGAGCCTCCTCTTCTCCAGGCTGAACAATGTCAGCTCCCTCAGCCTCTTCTCACAGGGCTGTGCTCCAGCCCCCTCACCAGCCTTGCTGCCCTTCTCTGGACACATTCAAGCACCTCAACTGCTTTCTTGAGTTGAAGGGCCCAGGATTGGACACAGTACTCAAGGCGTGGCCTAACAAGTGAACAGTACAGGGGAAGAATGCCTTCCCTGATCCTGCTGGCCACATTATTCCTGATACAGATGAGGATGCTGTTGGCCTTCTTGACCACCTTGGCACACTGCTGGCCTATCTTCAGTCATCTGTCAACTGGTACCCCCTGTTCTCTCTCTGCCTTGCTGCTCTCCAGCCACTCTGTCCCCATGCTGTAGTGCTGCGTGGGGTTGTCGTGGCCAAAGTGCAGAACCTGGCAGTTTGACTTGTTAAAAGTCATGGCATTGGACTGTGCTCATCTATCCAGCCTATCCACCTCCCTCTGCAGAGCCCTCCTACCCCCTAACAGATCGACACATGCTCCCAACTTGGTGTCATCTGCAAGCTTACTGATGGTTGACTCAACCCCTTCCTCCAGATCATCAGTTAAGATATTAAACAGTCCAACAACACTGCTTAGTTTCTCACTGCTAACTATCTAGGATTCACAATTCTTACCCCCATATCATCAGATCACTACTTGTCATTACTTTACTGTTATATGTAGGAATTTGGTTTTGCTTGTGTAAGAACGCAATTCTGTGTCACAGAAAACACTACACGTACATGGAATATTCACTTTCCTACACTTTGGTGCTGAAGGGGATGTCCATTCTTCTCTAGTCTGACCTCCCACATGGGAAAAAAAAACCAAAACAAAACAGCAAAACAACAAACTCACAACCCCAACCTGGAAATTTTGCATTGTGAGCCCTGAACTAATAAAACTAAACCACAGAAGGTGAGAAAATACTGCCCGATTTCACATTAAAATATTTTTTTCCAAGACACATGCACAAAAAGAAATGCTTACATTAAGTGTTTCACACATCAACAGGCTCTTAGATAAAAGACTTCTACTCTGGCACTGTTATTATTACAGCTACTATTTATTGTACTTTATGGCACTGCCTCTACTTCTAGATTTGCACTGAAAGACAGATTCTCTTTCCCTTTCCCTTCCTGACCTTGAGAAATTGCAAAGGCAGTGACCATGCAAGCTTCATACCCATGGTGAATTTCACACATTGCAAGTATTTCCTCTGAAGCCTCTGTCTGTGCACAGATGAACACAGATGCAGGTGATGCCATAGTGATGTGCCTGTGCCCCTACAAGTACAATGGAATGGTTGGTGAGGGAGTACATGCTCATGTCTGTGTATACTGCTCTTAAGGTAACAGAATTATGTCATGGAGGGGCTGTAGGCCTGAAAATAGTGCTTATTCCTATTTTTCACTTTGCTTTTGCCCTGCCTGGACATGCTCTCATACCCCAGACAGAGGTAAACACGATGAAGGCACATTGGGGGGACAATGGGCTTGGCGCCACACTGACCCACGGGGTAGTCACGTTGCATAAGCTCACGCGTTGAGCGTGTGGCTTGCTCATGATCTTCCCATATTTGGGGTACCGAGTCCTGGGGACCTTTCCAAATTTGGTATGTCCCTGCCTGACAACAGAAGCCTATTGGACAGTGCTGTGGCTGACAAACCCATCAATCTCCATACATTGCTTATAAATGGGGCAATCTAAGTAAACAAGGGACCCTCCTTTGCCTTTGGGATACTCCTTTGCCTTCAGGACCTTTCTTTTTGCCTTTGGCTTTTGCCTGTTGCCTCCTGCTTTCGGCTTTCGCCACCGTTGCTATTCTCCACCCATCTGACTTCTGCCTGAGGCTGCTGCCTTTGTCTCATGACAACCTGCAGCGATTCAGCCTGATCTTCTCAGACAGCGCACCCCAGAACCCGAAGAACTCTTATCCCCACGGGGATCAACTCTGTGACTACATTCACCTCATTTTGGGGACCACAGATACCAAAACTCTGATTTTGTGAGTACTTAAACTCTCTTATTCAAGCATCAAAGGAACTTTGTTGACTCCACCAGTGTCACTTTCTGCCACAGGACTCTGATTCGAGCAATTGGAGCATCCCCAAAAACCTATATTAAATTGTTTAACTCAACAGAGCCTGCTCTAGTAGGAGGTGTCCCTGCC
>WAAF01008234.1:6764-62379 GCA_013400475.1 Tricholaema leucomelas
CCAGGGAGGTTGTGGAGCACAGAATCACCCAATGTGATCTTTGATCACATTGGGTGATTCTGTGCTCCACAACCTCCCTGGAGGTGTTCAGGACTAGGTTGGATGAGGCCTTGAGCAGCCTGTTCTAGTGGGAGGTGTCCCTGCCTGTGGCAGGGGGTTGGAGCTGGCTGAGCTTTGAGGTCCCTTCTAACCTAAACCATTCTGTGACTCCACTGCTCTTTGCAAGGCACTGTGATAGCTTTCCAGGGAAGTGTCCTGTGAACCTCCTGTGTCCTGTCCTGCATCTGCCTGCAAAACTTAGTAAAAGGAGGTCTGGCAAATCTCCTTTGCATGAGATCAGTCAGGTGGTGGTGGCAGGACTCAGGCAGAGGCTGCTCAGGGCCTGTGCCTCTGACCTTGAGCTTCAGGTGACAGAGATGGGGAGGGCTGAGCTGATGTTTTATACAGGCTCTTAATTGGAAGCAACCTCAAGGCTCTGCTTTTGTGGCTGGAGGGGCTGGGGTGAGCCTTCCTCCCCTCTCTTCACTCAGAGACCAGAGCCACAGCCAGCTGAGGTGACAGAAGGTGGTTGGAAACACTCTGAGTCACCCTGCACAGCTTTGCAAACCAGACCTGTGGTGGCAGCAGGGGTGGCCAATGTGATAGATGATGGAAATCAACCATTTCCCCTCTGCTTCCCTGCAGCTGCTTGCTGGCTTCTGCCCCAAATTCCAGGCACATGCTGACAAAATCCCCACAGCACAGTCATGCTGAGAGCAGCAGCTCAGGCTTAATTACAGTTAATCATTGCTTTGAGCAGTCAAAATACAGCAATGTGGCAGTGTGGAGAGTCTCAGGAGGAGTGCTTTGGAGGCAGAGGATGGCTGTTGTCTTGGAGTGGCAGAGGGGATGGCAAAGAGAGGAGTGGAGCAGAGCTGAGCCTGCTGCAGCCCTGCAGGGTGGGTTGGGATTTGAGGTGCAGGTTCTTTTACAGAACCACAGAGTTGTTTAGGTTGGAGAAGACCTCCTGGGGTCATCCAGTCTGAACATCAACCCAACACCACCATGGCCATTAAACTATGTCCCCAGGTGCTATGGCCACACCTTTCTTGATCACCTCCAGGGATGAGGACTCCACCACAGGCTCACAGGATGTTAGGGGTTGGAAGGGACCCAAAGAGATCATCCAGTCCAACCCCCCCTGCCAGAGCAGGGCAATACTATCACAGAGGACCACATCCAGACACCACCTCCCTGGGCAGCCTGTGCCAGTGCCTGACCACTCTTGCCAGAAATACTTTTTCCCTAATCTCCATCCTAACCCTCCCCTGGCACAATTTCAGGTCACTTCCTTCCCTATCACCTGCTACCAGGGAGAAGAGCCCAACCCCCACCTCACTGCAGCCTCCTCTCAGGTAGCTGTAGAGAGCAGTGAGGCCTCCCCTCAGCTTCCTCTTCTCCACACTAAACACCCCCAGGTCCCTCAACTGTCCCTCCTCAGCCCTGTTCTCCAGACCCTTCCCCAGCTTTGTTGCCCTTCTCTGGACACTTTCCAGCCCTTCAATGTCTTTCTTGGAGTGAATGGCCCAAAACTGACCCCAGGATTTGAGATGTGGCCTCACCAGTGCTGGGGGGACAATCCCTGCCCTTCTCCTGCTGACCACACTGTTGCTGATCCACTTTTTAGCCACCTGAGCACACTGCTGGAGCATCTTCTGCTTGCTCTCAATCACCAGCAGATGAGCTCCTCCTAGTTTCTCCTGTGAATAGCTTCTGGTAGTGTGGAAACAGCACCACTGGTCCTGTGATTTGCCTGCTGGGCTCTGTCCTGCCCTGAATTGTGCTCTTGGGACTGCTGTAGGGTTCAGGACGTGGAAAGAGGTGGCCATGCATGGCTGCTGGTGAAGCAGGCTGCATTGGGAAGGAGCACATCTTCTAGGTGATCATTCAAGGTCTCTCCCAACCCAAACCATTCTCTGGTTCCTCTGGGCTGATTTAGTTGTGGCAATTAACGAGGCAGGAATTATACAAGATGTAGTTCATTTGATTTCCAGCAAGCCCTGCCCACAGCTCTATACCAATGAGTTACATTTGGGTTCTGATTGGGCCAGGAAAACCTTCCCAAGGCTGCTCGTGGGCAGTTCATTCAGTTAGGAGAATCAGAACATTGGGAAGGTTTAGCCCCCAGATGGCTTTGCCTCACTGACACACAGGCAGCCTGGAGCCCTGGGGCAAGTCTGTGCTGCTCACTGCGGGGGAGGAGGAATGTCAAGATAGTTCCTGGCTCCTTTGTGGCAGGGTTGGAGCTGCTCGGCCCTGGAGAGGCTTCCAGATCCTCCCAGGCTGCTGGGCAAGAGGCAGAGGAGCTCTGCCCTGGTCCTGGTGCCTCTTGGCACGGAGGTTTGCAGAGGTGCAGGCAGATCTCCTGCAGCTGTGCAGAGAGCACCTTGGCAGTGGCACTTCTCGCCAGGGCCTGAGGCACTTCAGTGCCTTCTCCTGGGAACCTTGAGGCACTTCAGTTTCCAGGTGGTTCGAGCCCAGAACATCAGGGCTAAGCTGGTCTGAAGCAGGAGGCAGAGCAGAAGGCGTTGGCCAGGAGCAGTGAGGCAGAGGCAGAAGGGCAGGAGCAGCACACACTGAGGCAGAGGCAGCAAGGCAGAAGCAGCTCAGCTGCTTGCAGCTCAGCTCCACTGACACTGCCTGAGTGCAAAGGCTCCTTTGGCCACAGAGATCACCAATCAGAGGGCATTTGCCAAGCTGACCATATTGGGTGACCCCAGGGCTTGCTCACCCTGATTTGGGCAAGACACCAACGAGTACCTGAACACCTGTGGGTGCACTTTGGGAGGGACATAATGGCTCAAACCTTTGTTTTCCTCCTGCCTTTGCTTCCCCCATCAGCAGAAGGGTGAGGCAAGCCAGGACATCTAATAGGCTTATTAGCCTGCCAGGACATGGGCAGCTCTCAGAGGGCTGATTTTTGCCATGAGATTTTGGTGCCTGGTTTCAGTGTTTCACTGGGCACTGGTTCAGTGATTGGGTAGTGTGAAGCAGCAAACAGACAAGACAAAGAGTTATTGGTAATCTCTGGCTACAGCTTGGAGGCCAAAGAGTTGGTGTTGACTGTAGGTCTTTGTCAGGTGGATCCCTGAGGTGGGGAGTGGGCAGTGGGTTGAGCTGATGGCTCCTTTTTCTTCCTGCTGAAGCCAGTCCCAGCCCCAGGTGCTCCCTGGGCACAGATGCAGAGGCCTGGGTGATGCATGCATTAGGGGTGGCACTGTGTCTTTTGGTGGCTCACCTCCACATCCTCTCTTTATGCCTTTAACCCATCTCTTGGATGGGATCCAGTGGCTGTGGTGGTTGCTCTGGGGCATGATTCTGACCAGCAGTGTCAAGGATGCTGCAGTGTCAGGTCTCTGGTGGCTGTGCATCAGCTATGGCTTTGGCTCTGCAGGCTCCAGGCAGCTTTCAGAGGCAAGTGGAAGAATTAAGCAGGAACAAAAAGACCTTAATTGCCAGTATGAATTTGTGCTTCAAAGCCCCATCAATGTCTAGCAGAGCTGTGGTTGGATGCAGGGAGCTGCTCAGAGATGGGCTGAGCAAAGTCTGATGGAGGGGAGCTGGCAGAGGAAGGGGCTGTGGTTTTGCTGAGTGTCAGGAGCAAGAAGACCTTTCTTGCCAGTGTGGATTTGTGCTTCAAAGCCTCATCAATATCTAGCAGAGCTTTGGCTGGATGCAGGGAGATGCTCAGAGATGGGCTGAGCAAAGTCTGATGGAGGGGAGCTGGCAGAGGAAGGGGCTGTGGTTTTGCTGAGTATCTGTATTGCACCCCAAGGGAGGCACAGGGAGTTTTTTATCCACTTCCAAAGCAGTCAGCAGTGCCAGGACAGTGTGCCAGAGCCCTGCCTCCAGCAGCTCCTGTGGTGAGGGTTCAAAATAGCTGAGCCAAAGCACAGCCTGATGCTGCCTTGAGAGGCTGCCTGATGCAGTGAGCTGAACAGAGGGGTCTGCAGTGCCCCTGGCATGGCTCTGAGGTGACCTCTGCCACCAAAACACCTTCAGGGTTTGAAGCAGAGCCTGTTATTGGGGTGCACAAAGTGCAAGCTCAGCAGAGAGACAAAACTCCTTTGATTTTGGGGAGAAAAAGCTGTAGGAAGATCTTCCTGAAGTGATTCCAATTCTGCCTGGCATCTTGGACACCTCACCCACTCCCCTCTCATTTCACCTCAGGATGTTTGTCCCCCATTGTCCCCTGAGCAGTGTCAGAGGAGGGGACAGGGCAGTGTGGCCATGGTTTGACTTCCTCTGGGCAGCAGCACTGCAGCTGTCCTCACACTTGGAGCCCAGCAAGCTCCAGGTAGCACCAGTTCCTCCTCAGAGCCTTCAAAGACTCTCTTCTGTGCTTTCAGGGTTAAAATGGTTGTGGTCATGGAGGGGGCTTTGGGGCTTCAGCCAGCAGAGCCTGTTGGGCAGAGGCTGCTTTGAATGAACAATAGCCCAGGAGGTGATGCCAGGCAGCACAAGCAGCTCTGTCTCGGTGGCTTTGGCCACCTGAGAGGATCTGACAGCTTCATGTGGAGCCTTGGTTCTGCCTTATATCCCATCCTGAAAACAGGCAGCTGCTTCTGGACGTTTCCTGCTCCCTCTCCACTCAGCAGCTCCTTTGTTAGCAAGAGTGCCCTGCCCAAGACCTGCAGGGCTGCCAGCATTGGTGCTCTCTGGTACCAAAAAGGGGCAGGGAGCCTGCAGGCTTTTGGGTCCAGATCCCTGCTGGAATGGCCTTCATGGCAGGAGCAACCTCCCCATTCCTGGAGGTGTTTCAGGCCAGGCTGGCTGAGGCTGTGGGCAGCCTGCTCTAGGGTAGGGTGTCCCTGGGCATGGCAGGGGGGTTGGAACTGCCTGCTCCTTGTGCTCCCTTCCAACCCTGACTGATCCTATGATTCCATGGGCTGTGAAGCCATCCTGCTCTCTCAGAGGCTTTCCCAGCAGGCTGCAGCTGCAGGAGGTGTTGATGAAGCATCCTGAAGCACAGCTGATGCTCTGCAGCCCCACCGTGGCACTGCAGGTGCTGGGCATGGCTCCTGAGCTGCTCTCTCTGCACTGCTGCAGCTTCTGATGTTTCTAATCCAGCTTTTGAAAACCCATGGGAGGAGCAAGGCCCCCACTTGGGGAGGGGTGCCCAGACAAGGCCCCAAGACCCTGCTCACCACAGCTGTTTCTCCTGAACCAACTCCACCACCTAACAGCTTCTTCTCTTGCTTTTCTTTCCTGTTTCTTGCAGTAATGTGGACACAGAAAAACTCTGTGGTAAGTTGGGTGATGTCCCTGCCTTGGAGGGCTTCTTCTTGAGGGTCTGTGGTGGGGCTCTGTGTGTGTCTGACCTGGGCAGTCAGGTGGCATTGAGAGTGCCAGGGCCTGAATGCCAGCACAGAGAGTGTCCATGCTTTCCATAAAATCCCAGAATCCCAGCACTGTAGGGGCTGGAAGGGACCTCTGGAGACCACCCAGTACAAAGCCCCTGCTAAAGCACCTTGCCCAGGTGGGTTTGGAGCCTCTCCAGAGAAAGAGACTCCACAACCTCTCTGGGCAGCCTGCTCCTGGGCTCCTACAGCCTCACACCAAGAACATTTCTCCTCCTGTTTAGGTGGAGCCTCCTGGGTTCCAGTTTGTGCCCATTTGTCCCTTGTCCTGTCACTGGGCACCACAGAAAAGAGTCTGGCCTCATCTTCTTGCCCCTCACCCTTTAGCTCTTGCTGAGCATTGATCAGATCCCCTCTCAGGTTGCTCTTGTCCAGGCTCTCAGCCCCAGGGCTCTCAGCCTTTGCTCCTCACAGAGCTGCTCCAGGCCCCTCAGCAGCTTTGGAGCCTCTGCTGCACTCTGCAGCAGTTCCCTGTCTGTCTTGAACTGGGGAGCCCAGAACTGGAGCCAGCACTCCAGACATGGCCTCACCAGGGCAGAAGAGAGGGGGAGGAGAACCTCCCTTGACCTGCTGGTCACACTCTTCTGAATGCACCCCAGGAGACTGTTTGGCCTCTTGGCCACAGGAGCATGTTGCTGGCTCATGGGGAACTTGGTGTCCACCAGCACTGCCAGGTCCTTCTCCACAGAGCTGCTTCCCAGCAGGTCCTCCCTCCCCTGTAGTGGAGCAGGTGCAGAACTTGGTGTCCACCAGCACTGCCAGGTCCTTCTCCACAGAGCTGCTTCCCAGCAGATCTTCCCTCACCTGTAGTGGTGCAGGAGACTGTTTCTCCCCAGGTGCAGGACTCTTCACTTGCCCTTGTTGAACTTGATGAGGTTCTCCTCCACTCAATTCTCTGGCCTGTCCAGGGCAAGGGGATGTGTCCCTGAGGATAGGGAAGAGGTCTTCCTTTCAGTCTGGGTGGGGAGTGTGATCCTGGGGAGGGACATGGATGTCCTGCAGTGCTGAGCTGTCTGTGGGGAGCAGCAGGTGCAGGGCAGAGATGGAGGTGCTCAGGAAGCTCACCATGATCTTTTCTTCTGCTTCAGACTATTTCTCAGCCTATCTTGGAGAATACAGGAATGTGCTCTCTGCCCTGGAAACCCTCAACTCTGCAGTGCTGGCAGCCATGGACAAAACCAAGCTGGTAAGGATGGGATCACAGGAGGAGGGTGTGGAGCAGAAGCTGTGGTGATCTTACACTTGCTTAGTGTTGAGCTTAGGTGCCAGTGTGGCACTCCCAGGTCTGTGGGGTGACCCCTTGCATTGCCTCACTTGTCCCCATGGGCAGTGGGGGCTGCAGGCAGGGGGAGGGGGAGTGATGCTGGGGGATGAGTAAGGTACAGCTGATACAAACCAGATGTTAGGAAAGGGTTCTTTACAAGGGAGGGTGGTGAGGCACTGGCACAGGTTGAGGGTGGTGAGACACTGGCACAGGTTGCCCAGGGAGGTTGTGGAGCACAGAATCACCCAATGTGATCAAAGATGTTGCAGCTGAGGGAGGAGGCAGGGGAGGGCAATGCTGCAGCCCCGGGAGGAGGCAGGGGAGGGCAATGCTGCAGCCCCAGGAGGAGGCAGGGGAGGGCAATGCTGCAGCCCCGGGAGGAGGCAGGGGAGGGCAATGCTGCAGCCGAGGGAGGAGGCAGGGGAGGGCAATGCTGCAGCTCAGGGAGGAGGCAGGGGAGGGCAATGCTGCAGCTGAGGGAGGAGGCAGGGGAGGGCACTGCAGCCCTGTGGTGAGGGCCCTGGCAGCACTGTGGGACATCTGCTGCTGCCAGAGGCTGGCAGAGCTGATGAATGCTGCCTCCTTACCTGCTGGTGCTGACTGTATCCCTGCCTTTGGACTTCCAGAATGAGACTCCTTGGTGGGTTATTATGGGATTAGTGGGTTTGCTAGGTTGGGCTTCAGCCAGAGCTCACAGCTCTCTGAGCCAGGGCAGGGGCAGGCATTTCCCACGGGACACATCTGTCCCTCATCTCTCTTGATCCAAACACCTCTGATGCCCCCATGGCTGAGGACTGAGAGCTCCAGCTTGGCACAGAGACCACCCTCCTGGGAGAGCTGAGTCAGCCCTCACCCCAGGCAGCTGCTTCTGCTGGAGATGCATCCATGCTGTGTGCTGAGCAAACTGCCTGCTGCAGCTGCCCTGGGCATGCAGCTCTGCTTCCAGAGCAGGGCTCTGCAGTCAGCAGCTGCTGAGGGACCTGCAGTCATAGAATCAAGCAGGTTGGAAGAGAGCTCCAAGCTCATCCAGCCCAACCTAGCACCCAGCCCTGCCCAACCAACCAGACCATGGCACTAAGTGCCCCAGCCAGGCTTGGCTTCAACACCTCCAGGGACAGCCACTCCACCACCTCCCTGGGCAGCCCATTCCAATGCCAATCACTCTCTCTGCCAACAACTTCCTCCTAACATCCAGCCTAGACCTGCCCTGGCACAGCTTGAGGCTGTGTCCCCTTCTTCTGTTGCTGCTTGCCTGGCAGCAGAGCCCAACCCCAGCTGGCTACAGCCTCCCTGCAGGGAGCTGCAGGCAGCAATGAGCTCTGCCCTGAGCCTCCTCTTCTGCAGGCTGCACACCCCCAGCTCCCTCAGCCTCTCCTCACAGGGCTGTGCTCCAGGCCCCTCCCCAGCCTTGCTGCCCTTCTCCAAACACCTTCCAGCACCTCAACATCTCTGCTTTCCCCAGGCTGGACTGAAGAGAGCTTTGTGGGAGTCCTGAGGGGGCTGCAGTACCCAGGCTGGTTAGAAGGAGGAGAGGGAGGAAGCTTCTTCAGTGTGAGGGTGCTGGAGCCTTGGAGCAGACTGCCCAGAGAGGTTGTGGAGTCTCCCTCTCTGAAGAGCTTGCAACACCCCACCCCCCCCCAGACATTGTGATCCTGGGCAAGCTGCTGTGGGTGCCTTGCTTTAGCAGGGAGGTTGGATGGTCTCCAGAGGTCCCTTCCAACCCCCACCATGCTGTGAGCTCTGACTTGAGCTGAGTCTCACCAGCTTAACCACAGTGTCTCTTGGTTAGATCATGGTTCCTCTTTGGTAGTTCCTTGCCACAGGACTAGGGAGGTTCTTCTCCCCCTCTACTCGGCCCTGGTGAGACCACACCTGGAACACTGTGTCCAGTTCTGGTCTCCCCAGTTCAGGAGAGACAGAGACCTGCTGGAGAGAGTCTAGCAGAGAGCCAGGAAGGTGATTTGGGGGCTTCAGCATCTCCCCTGTGGAGAGAGCCTGAGAGCCCTGGGGCTGCTTAGTCTGGAGAGGAGAAGGCTGAGAGGAGATCTGAGCAATGTGTACAGATCTCTGAGGGGTGGGGGGCAGTGGCTGGGGCCAAGCTCTTTTGGGTGCTCAGCAGCAATAAGCCAAGGAGCAATGGATCCAAACTGGAACAGAGAAGGTTTCAGCTCAACATGAGGAGAAACTTCTTTGGTGTGAGGGTGACAGAGCCCTGGAGCAGGCTGCCCAGAGAGGTTGTGCAGTCTCCTTCTCTGGAGCCTTTCCNGTGATCAGCTGCACAGGGGGCAGCTGAACCAAGGGAAGCTGCATTTTATGATTGATTTCCTCCCTCTGGCAGGAAATTCTCCAGAAAGAGCATTTTGGGCTCTCTCTGGAGATGGTTATTTCCATCCCTCTCTCTGCTGCACTCCCCTGGGCCTGCTGTGTTTGATGGGGCGAGAGACAGGAGGCAGCTGCCTCCTCTCTGCAGTGCTCACCTCAAGTGCTGATGTGTCCCTGGGGGATGTGGCTGTGCTCCTGCAGGGTGGGAGCAGGAGGAGGGGGAGCCCTCTATGAGGTGATCTTTAGAGCCCTGTCCCCTCCAAGCACAGCCTGCTCCAGCCTGATGGTTGGGTTGTGAGGGCATTGGCACCCCAGGTTGGTGCCTGTGTCTGTGTGTTTGGGGTCTGAGGATTGTGCTGAGTGAGCTGCAGGGCTCAGAGCTGGCTGGAAATGCTTCCCCCACAGCTGTGACACGATGTCAGTGTGAGCAGCTGCCTGCTCCTGCGATAGAACTCCATCCCCTGACATCACCCACAGAGGCCGTCAGGAGGATCAGGCCATGGCTGGGGAGTGCTTGAGCCTGGCTGGGTGCTGGGGGTTCTCCCACAGCCTGGCCCCTTGAAGGGGAGGTGCAGCTGGGGAGAAGCATCTGGCTCCTGTGCAGGGGGAAGTGTCCATATGCCGTGGCTGGTCCCAAGAGGGGGCTGAGGAGGGTGGGTGGGAGATGGGAGCAGACCTCATTAACCTGGCTGTGGGGGTGCTTGCTGTGGCAAGTGGCCTCTGTGAGACAGGAGTGACAGTGTCTGGGTGCCTGCACCCCTTAGGAGTCAGGGGATGGAGTGGGCAGGGGGAGCAGAGGGTCCCTGCCTGGTCCAGCCCTGTGCTCTCCCCATGGAGCAGAAGGGCTGGGAGAGAGTAGGTGGATTGCTTGGGTAGGGGAAGCCTGGAGATGCAGAGCTGGAGCTCAGCTTCCCATGGCTGCACAGGGTCAGCCTCACTGCCATCCTCTTCCTCTGGCAGAGCAATGAGATTGGTTTTCAAGCACGGTGGGCACCCACTGGCAGCATAGTGCCCAGGCTGGGGGCTCTGCTGGGGGTGGGAGATGGCTGTGGCCACTCTTCACTCGTTGCAGCAGGAGCCCAGGGCAGTGCTTGCTGGATGAGCCTCCTCTCCACTCACCTTCCCCTCTGGCCAGCTGCAGCTGTGCCAGCAGCCCCAGACTGAGCTGGTGGCTTGGTTGTGGGTGCAGAAGAACCAGATAACAAGTTGAGACTCTACCCTCACCAAGTTGGGGCTCAACACCCTCCCCAGTGCTCCCCCCCACTACAGATTTTACACAGCAGCACCTTCTGATTAACTAAACCATGGCACCAAGTGCCTCATGCAGCCTCCTTTTAACCAGCTCCAGGGGTGAGGACTCCACCACCTTGCCAGGCAGCCCATTCCAATGCCAATCACTCTTGCTTTGAAGAACTTCTTCCTAACATCCAGCCTGAACCTGCCCTGGCACAGCTTGAGGCTGTGTCCCCTTCTTCTGTTGCTGGCTGCCTGGCAGCAGAGCCCAACCCCAGCTGGCCACAGCCTCCCTTCAGGTAGCTGCAGACAGCAATGAGCTCTGCCCTGAGCCTCCTCTGCTGCAGGCTGCACACCCCCAGCTCCCTCAGCCTCTCCTCACAGGGCTGTGCTCCAGGCCCCTCCCCAGCCTTGCTGCCCTTCTCCAAACACCTTCCAGCACCTCAACATCTCTCTGCAATTCAGGAGCCCAGAATTGGACACAGCACTCAAGGTGTGGTCTCACCAGAGCTGACTACAGGGCAGAAGGACTGCCCCGGTCCTGCTGGCCACACTGTTCTTGATGGCAGGATGCCATTGGGCCACCTGGGCTCACTGCTAGCTGCGCCCCCGATGCAGAGCCAGAGGTGCCTGCCAGAGCTCTCTCCGCTTGCCCGCAGAGGTACGAGAGCTCCTCGAAGCTGGAGCAGTTCCTGACGCGGTTCCTGCTGCGGGAGACGCTGCAGCAGCTGCAGTCCCTGCAGGGCTCGCTAGAGTGCGCTGTGGACACCGTGGAGGAGCAGGCAGGACGCGAGAGGTAAGCGGCAGCGGCTGCGGCTCCGCTGCTCCCCTGGGCGCTGCGGCAGCGGCTCCCGGCCGGCCGTGAAGCTGCCCCGCGGCAGCGGCTGGCTTCAGCCTCTCCTTTGGCGTTTTGTTCTTTCAGGAAGGAGGTGCAGAAACCGGAGGCCTCGCTCGGCCTGCGGCCGGGCCGGCGCTGCGGGCGCAGGGGGCAGAAGAACGTCTGCCTCTCACCCACCGACCCCTACTCCGGGATGCTAACCACAGGTAGCTGTTGCCTGGCAGCCGCATCTCTGCTTGGTGCCTCTGTCCTGCCGGAGCCTGTGGGAGCAGCAGCGTGGCACAAAGGGGCTGGTCCAGGGCATTCACACCCAGCTGCCAGCTGCAGCTCCTGTGGGAGGTTGAGCAGTGGGAAGAGATTCAGGAGGAAAACAAGTCTGAGCTTTTGGGTTAAATGGGAGGTTTAGAAGGATTTTTTTTTTTTGTGGTTTTCTGGGTCTTGAGCAAGCTTTTGCAATGGCAGCAGCCAGCTTTTGCCATGGCACCTCTCTGCCCTTGCCCGTGCAGGCATTTGCGTGGAGGACAACAGCCAGTGGCTGGCACAGATCAACAGGCTGCAGCAGCTCATCGAGAAGCTGGAGTGCAAGGTGCGTGGGGCAGGGCAGGGCTGGGGGCTGCCTTGCACCTTGGTGCTGCCAGGTTGGTGCTGATTCCCCTCCCTGTGCCATCGGCCCTGGTGTGTGGTCTTGGCATTGTTACAGAGCTGTGCCCGTTCACCAGACCCAGGCTGGCAAAGCTGCTAACCCTTTGCTGTCTCCAAAGCTGTCCTCCCCTCAGCTCTGCTGACCCTCCTCTGACTTCTCCATGGCCTGTGCTGATCTGGCAAGTCCAGAGTCCACCCCTGAGCCCCAGAATGTGCAGGTTGTAGCCCTGAGGTGCCCCAAAGAATGTCCCCAGAGCTGTACCCATCTGTCACACTGAGCTGGGCCGGGCTGGGGGTTCCTGCCACGTTGTGCTGGTTCAGAGCTGTCCCAGTAAGGATGATTTCTTCTCTGGTGCTAACACAGAGCCCGCGGCTGGAGCCACTGAAGGAGGAAGCGATGTGCAAAGGACGAGATGCAGTAAGTCCCTGCCTGCTGCCTGTGCACACAGACCCCCCTCTGACATCGCTCCTGCAGCCGCTGTCCCCACAGTCACCTGGCTGAGCTGCTGGCTTTGGGCTGGTGAGGACTCTGCTGCCCGCTGGTGGAGCGGGATGGGAGTCGGAGCTCTCAGCTGCCCGTGGGATCATCCACAGGACAAATGCAACTCCCCCAGCAGTGCCCACAGCCAGCACAGAGGAGGCCCAAACCCCTGCTTGGGAGGCCCCAAACCCCCCAGCTTTGCTCTGGGCACCCTCAGACCATGCAGTCAGTTTAAGAGGGACATTGAGATGCTTGAACGTGTCCAGAGAAGGGCAACGAGGCTGGGGAGAGGCCTCGAGCACAGCCCTACGAGGAGAGGCTGAGGGAGCTGGGATTGGTTAGCCTGGAGAAGAGGAGGCTCAGGGCAGACCTTATTGCTGTCTGCAGCTACCTGAGGGGTGGTTGTGGCCAGGAGGAGGTTGCTCTCTTCTCTCAGGCAGCCAGCACCAGAACGAGAGGACACAGCCTCAAGCTGTGCCAGGGGAAATTTAGGCTTGAGGTGAGGAGAAAGTTCTTGACTGAGAGAGTCATTGGCTACTGGAATGGGCTGCCCAGGGAGGTGGTGGAGTCGCCGTCCCTGGAGCTGTTCAAGGCAGGACTGGACGTGGCACTTGGTGCCATGGTCTGGCCTTGAGCTCTGTGCTAACAGCTTGGACTTGGTGATCTGTGAGGTCTCTTCCAACCTTGGTGATACTGTGAGGCTGTGATGCAGAGCCCCAGTAGAGGGGTCTCAAGGCCCCTTTCAGCTGGGGGGAACCACATAGGGAACTGCAGCAGGCCCTAAGCAAGACCCCACCGCTATGGGGTGGAACATCTGTTGGTGCAGCCCTTCTTGTCAGGGCCACCTGCCCAGGTAAGGCAGAAGCCACTTGATGCTGGCGTTGTCCCCCAGCGCTGTGGCGCCAGCTCCGTCCTGCAGCTTCCTCTGCCGAGCTGGGGGTGCTGGGCACTGCCTTGCCCTGCAGCAGGGTGGGAGCAGGGAGGGCAGGAGAGGACAGGGACACCCTGATGCCATTCTTCTGCTGTCCCTTCCCAGCACATCCTGGTGGCAAAGAGGCAGATCTCGGTGGCGAGCAGCAGCATTGAGGAGTTCCGCCAGGCCTTCAGGTCCTACACGGAGGGCACTGCCGGGCAGAGCAGCTGCCTGCAGTAAGTGTGGCAGCTGGGGAGGGGGGGGCGTGGGGTGGCTCCCCCAGACATTTGGGCTTTTAACACAGCACCCTCGGGGGACAGCAGAGGGTTTTGTGGTGTATTTTGTGTGCTGGTCAGCGCCAGGGTGAGCTCAGTGTGCAGAGGTTTGACCTTGCAGAGAGAGGAGGAGATCTCGTCCCAGCTGCGGCAGTGTCTCTGCAGCGTCCACCCAGCTCTTGCTGAGGCCACACCTTGAGTACTGCCATAGATTTGGGGACCCTCACTTCAAGAAGGACATTTTGAGGCTGGAGAGTGTCCAGAGAAAGGCAGCAGAGCTGGTGAAGGGTCTGAAGAGGAGGGCTGGGGAGAAGCAGCTGAGGGAACTGGGGTTGTTCAGCGTGGAGGAGGCTGAGGGCAGACCTCATTGCTCGCTACAGCTGCCTGAAAGGAGCTTGCAGTGAGGTGGGTTGGGTTCTTTTCTCCCAAGTGTCAGGTGACAGGACAAGGGGAGATGGCCTCAATTGGCATCAGGCGAGGCTTAGGTTGGATACCAGAAGAAAACTCCTCCCTGAAAGGGTTCTCAGGCACTGGCACAGGCTGCCCAGGGAGGTGGCTGAATCCCCATGCCCAGAGGTGTTTCAGAGGGGCAGAGCTGTGGTGCTGAAGGCCACAGCTTAGCAGCAGCTGTGGTAGAGTTAGAGCATGGTTGGTCTGGAGAACCAAAGCACTGCTGGGAGCAGCCTCCACCATCTGAGCCTAACCCCACTGTCAGACCAAAGCTGAGCACCCCTCCGCTGCTGGGCAGCTTGAAGCCCAGGTCTGACTCCAGTGCCATGCCACTGCCAGCCTGTCCCTGGAGCTGGCACAGCTGCTCCTGGAGAGGCCCTTCCTGTTCCCATGGGCAGCGTTGGTGCAGTTCCCGTTCGAAGTTGCCATTGCTCAGTTCTGCAGCTGCAGCAGCACAAAAGCGTTTGCAAGGCCAGCCAAAAGGGAGCTGTCCCTTGTGACACGTGTGGCAGGGACAGGGCTGTGGTCTCTGGGCCCCTTCTGTCAGGAGCACTGAGTAGGCAGCTGGGTGGTGCTGCAGGAGCAGGCTCTCCACCGGAGGAACGCTGGAGCAGAGCCCTTGCCAGGGCAGCCTCCGCTCTCCTGGGTCACCCCAGGGGACTGCAGAGTGCTCTGGGGACCCTACACGGGGGGATGCAGCCTATGAGGTGCCAGCTGAGTTGCTTTGCTCTCCCCCAGGGCCGGGGCCTCTCCTGCAGCCCTTAGCAGCAGCTGGAGGAAGCCTCCATCCACAGCTGGAGCTCAGGATGCTGCAGCTGAGCGCAGATGGTTCCCCAGCCTAGGCACCCTCAGCCTTGCTCTCTCTCCTCCCTGCTGCTTCCCATGGACCGGAGCAAGCCCCAGGCTCTTCCTCTGGTGGGAGGGAGCGTGGGAAGCAGCTCCTGGCCAAACAGCATCGTGCTAGGGGGGGCAGCAAGCTGTGGGTTTGTGCTGTGGTCTCAGCTCCTCACTCTCCTGCCCCAGTGTGTGTGTGGGGGGGGTGAGGGCTGACACACAGCTGCAGAGGCTGCAGGGCTGAGCTCCTCTCTGCTGTGCTGCTGTCTGGGCAGCAGCAAGGCCCAGCTTAAACAGCAGCATGGATAGCTGAGCAGCAGCATGGATAGCTGAGCAGCCTGGCCTGGAGGAAGGTGTCCCTGCCCATGGCAGGGGATTGGAACTAGGTGATCCCTTCTGAGAGTCCTGAAGGGTGAGGGCTTTGGGATCCTCTGGAGCTGTGTGCTGGCTCCTGCAGCCACACGTTGTGAGTGCATCCAAACTGCTCTTTGAAATGCTCGTGCTGAGGCCCAGGTGCAGAGCCATGGGGGCCTGGTGGCACTGACGTGGCCCCACTGTGCTCAGTGTCACTCCTCTCCCTGCAGTGTGTCTGCCTGCAAGCTGTCAGATGAGGCCTGCTTCATTCTCTACGAGTTCTGGCAGGATGTCACCTCCTGGAGAAGGTTGGAGGCTCTCCTTGTCCAGGGCTGGGTGCTCTGGACTGGGGAGGCAGCTGGAAGGGGTTTCCACCAGGACCCCACTGCTCCCACTCCTTGTGTGGGCTGTCCCACTGCTGGCAGCTGGTGCCAGTGTGTGTGCCCTTGGGCTGCCTGCAGCAGGAGGGGATGAACACCCTGATAAAGGATCTGGGGAGCAAAGCAGGGGTGGGAGTCCTTCGGGGTGTGTAGTAGCAGCCCTCTCCATGTGTGTGGGCAGGGGTCCCAGTGCAGCCCCGAGGCAGGCAGAAGCCCTGCAGCCCCTGACCCTCACAGCCCCCCACATCCCTGCACCCCTTGACCTTCACTCTGCCTCACAGCGTTGCACCTCCTGAGCCTCACTGCCTCACAGCCCTGCACCCCTTGACCTTCACTCTGCCTCACAGCCTTGCACCCCGACCCTCACTGCCTTGCAGCCCCCCACAGCCCTGCACCCCTTGACCTTCACCCTGCCTCACAGCCCTGCACTCCCTGACCCTCCCTCTGCCTTCCAGCCACTTGCAGTCCAGCTGCAGCAAGACTTTCCAGCGCTCCATCATCAGCTTGCTGGAGGCCCCAGAGCTGCTGACCACCATGCTTTTCCCAGGTGAGGAGGGATGTGGGGCACAGGCTGGGCTGTGGGAGCCCCCCTCTCAAGTCCCTATGCTTCTGCTTTGGGTGTTGTGCAGGGAGCAGGCAGCCGGGCTCACTCTAGAGTAGAGGACTGGGATGGGGAGGGACCTGAACCGTATTTCTCAGCCCCCCTGTGTAAAGTACCATGAAGTAATTTGTCTGGAGCTGACTCCACTTGATTCTGGAGTCCTCAGCGCAGCAAAGACAGGGACCTGTTGGAGCAGGGCCAGAGGAGACCACAGCAATGCTGGGAGGGCTGGAAGCCCTCTGCTGTGAGGCCAGGCTGGGAGAGTTGGGGGTGCTCAGCCTAGAGAAGGTTCCAGGGAGGCCTGGTGGCCTTTCAGTGCTGAAAGGGGCTGGCCAGAGAGCTGGGAGACAGACTTTTGATCAGGGCCTGCTGTGCCAGGAGAAGGGGTGGTGGTTGGAAACTAGAACAGGGAGATTTAGACTGGAGGAAAGGAAGAATTTCTTTGTGCTGAGAGTGGTTAAGACCTGGCCCAGGCTGCCCAGAAGGGTGGTAGATGCCCTACCTCTGGAACCATTCCAGGATAGGTGGTTTGGGTCTCTGAGCAACCTGCTGTAGCTGCAGCTGTTCCTGCTCCTTGCAAGAGGGGCTGGACTAGATGAGCTTTAAAGGTTCCTTCCCCCCCCAAAACTAGCCTGGGACTTCAGGACTAAATCCCACAGTGGCAGTGCTCCCCCTGCCCCCGTTCCAGGTGTGCCCCTGCTGAGCTCAGGTGGCTCACTCCTCTCCAGGCCATGCTATGGCTGCGCTCCCCACCGCAGGGGGCTGATGATGCTTTAGAGCCAGGTGCCAGGGAGCTGCAGCTCAGCCTCAGGTGTCCCCGAGCAGGGCTGGGTCCCCTCCACCTCTGCTGCCCGCACTCCCCCTGCCCAGGCTGACCCTGACCCCTTCCCCTCTCTCCCCCCAGCCTCCTGGTGGATCATGAACAACAACTGACCCTGGGCAGCTTCTCCAGGACGCCAGCAGCATGCGCGGCAGGGCCAGCGCCTTCCCCCACCCGTGGCACCTGCCTGCCTCTCCTTCCAGCAGGGGCTGCCTGCCCCTGGCCCTGGCAGTGCTTTACCTTTTGCTCTTTCCATGTTCATGTATTGATTCCCTCACCCAGAGGCTCCGTGGGGAGAGCAGGGCAGCCCCAGCAGCGTGCCTGGGGTGACATGGCTCTGGCTGCCCTCAGCCCCTCTTGCACTCCAGCTCCTATTCCTCATGCTCCATTTCCTCCAGGCTCCACAGGGACAGGCTGAGGGATGTGGCTCTGGCCAGCTGTGGCATCCTGAAGCCCTGGGCCAGCAGTGGCCCTGCCCAGGGAGCTGGGCTGCCTCGGGTGGGTTGTGAACAGTGTTTTATAGGGGGTAAAAAAAGGGAAGTTTTCCTGGCAAGAAGTGCCAGGTCTGGCCCTGGCCATGCCAACAGCCTGTGTGGCCACTGCAGTGGCTTTGACATTGGCCTCCTGCTCCCCCAGCAGTGCCCGTGGCACTACACCTCCAGGGCAGGCCAGAATGGGCAGCGGCTCTGCTGCTTCGCCCTGTGGTCAGCTGCCACAAAGCAGAGCTGGCACCAGGCTCAGTGCAGCTGAGGTAACAGTGAGAGGGGGCTCAAGCTGGGTGGTGGCTCGCACAGGAGGCTTTCTCCTCCCCTGGGTTGGTGTCAGAGCTGCTGCTGAGAAGAGCAGGGAGTGAGGGACTGGGCAGGGTAGGCATGGAAAATGTCCCTGCACCCCTGCCTGGCACCAGCACTTGGTGTGCTTCACCCAGCTCACCACAGCTGCCCACATCCAACCCTCCCTTGCCTGGGTACCAGCCCACTCCCACCTCCCCTCCCCTTCCCTGAGGGTGCTGCTCCCCAGCAGCACTCCAGAGACATCAACTGCCCTGCGGCTTCCCCAGTGCCCTGGTGCAGAAGTGAAAGGGCAGCGAAGCTCTGGCTGCAGGGTGGTGGCTCCAGCTCGAGGACAGCTGCTGCCAGCCTCTGCTGGCATCTCCTGTGCTGTCACCTCCTGCCTCAGGCCCCTGGGGCCACAACGTGGGAGCACAGGAGATGGGTTTGGGGGCTTGTTCTGCTTCAGCAGGAGCTTCCCCGTGGCTCCCTGGGTTTGTGGTGCAGGGAGTGGGTCCTGACGGATGTTGGCAGTGACTCCTTGTTGGGAGGGGGAAAGAGCAGCTACTGCTGCCAGCTTGACTGGGCACCATCAGGCCACCAAAGAGCAAGTGGTGAGCGTGGGGCTTGCCTTGGCTCCCACCTGGGCTCCACCCTCCCTGTGCCCAGTTCTATCACTAATTATGGCTAACTACTCATACCACAGTGGCTCCAGCAGCAGCTGGGCAGGGCCACATACCCTGCATGGGAGCCACGGACAAAGGGGACAGGGGCGTGCTGGGCAAGAGTTGCAGTGTGGGTTAGAGATGGGCACCCACAACTGGCACAGCTGCAGTGGGCTTTGGGATTCCTGAGCCACTGCCTGCAGGGGACACCAGAAACCTTCCCCCACCAGGGTGAAGTTTTGCCCCCCAGTTCTGGATTTCTTACCTATTGAATTGGTGTTTGAAGTCCACAGACTGGGCTAAGGTGTGCCCATGGAGCATCCTCCTCAGGTGGCACAGGGCTGAAGCTACAAGCCAGCTGTGCCAGCAGGGCAGCACCTGGCAGGATTTAAACCTGAACCTAAAGAAGCTACTGAGTTAGGGGCTGGCTGCCAGCTCTGCCTACATCTGCTCCCCCAGGACCTGCAGCTCCCCTGGTTGGGGCTGCAGCCTGGCACCATTGCCCCCCAGTCCCCCTCCCAGCTCCTCCCAGGAGAGGAAGGAGGAGCTGGCTGCTGAATAGAGTCTTTTTATTGACTACTTTGGAGTAGAACAAACTAAATACATCTGTACTGGGGGGGGGGTGTCCTTTATACAGTAACATTAAATAAGTTATGCACAGGAATGAAGTAACAAATTTCTATTACAGAATTAAATGGGAGGAAAAAAAGAAAAGGGGGAAAAAAAATCATTGAAGCCTCTCCCCAATGTCTTCCCATGTCCCAATTTCACATTTATCATTCCAAGTTGGGGGGGGGGGGAAACAACAAACCCAAGCAAACCAACCAAGGAGCACTCATTAGCATTTGATCTGTGTAACAGGGCGGGGAACTGTGCTGCGTGGCCGTCCGGGGCACCTGGGGAGGGTGGAAGACAAAATCTATTTACAAGCAACTTCTCCAGCCCTGCCCTGCTCCCTGCCGCAGCTCCTGCCCTGCAGAGAGGATTGGGATGTCACAACCAGGCAGCAAAGCCCCTTCAGGCCCCCCCTGCTCCGGGGAGGGGAGTGGGGGTGTGTAAGCAGCTCCTGCCCTGGTGCTCCCCTGAGCCCAAAACATTTGCTGCTCCTCCCTGCTGGACACAGCAAATCCTTCCCCATGCTACAGACCTGGGTGCAGCAAATCCTCCTCCATGCTACAGACCTGGGTGCAGCAAATCCTCCTCCATGCTGCAGATCTGGGTGCAGCAAATCTGCCTCCATGCTACAGACCTGGGTGCAGCAAATCTGCCTCCATGCTGCAGACCTGGGCATGGCAAATCCTCCCCCATGCTACAGACCTGGGTGCAGCAAATCCTCCTCCATGCTACAGACCTGGGTGCAGCAAATCTGCCTCCATGCTACAGACCTGGGCATGGCAAATCCTCCCCCAGGCTGCAGACCTGGGTGCAGCAAATCCTCCTCCATGCTACAGACCTGGGTGCAGCAAATCCTCCTCCATGCTACAGACCTGGGTGCAGCAAATCCTCCATGGCTTTGCTGCAGAAGTGTGGGCAGAGTCCCTTTCCAGGAGCTTTGCAATGGGCACACAGCAGGCAGGCAGCTCAGGGCCGCTGCAGTCTGGGGCTCACCTTTGCTGCCACCTCCATCCCTCCTGCAGCAAACACCTTCAGGCTGGTGACACCTTCCCTAGGCTGCTGTGGGCAGTGGGGCTCTAGTGCCACCCCTAGGACAGAGTACCTTCATGCTCCCAGCAGCCGTGCCCATGCCAAGGGCTGTGCCACTGCCAGCAGCCCTGGCCCTGTCTCCTGGGGGACAGGGGAGATGCTCCCAGCTGCCACTCCTGAGTTGAGGGTTTTTTGCATAACAAACCCTTGCAGAGATGGGAATCAGGGCTGGGCCCCGCCCAGGGCAGCAGCTTTCCCTCAGGACCAGGGCTGGGTCAGCAGGTCACTGGCTCAGCCCAGGCAGCCAGCAGGCAGCTCCAGCCCTGCAGCCTCCGTGTGGGTCATACCCACTCCGTGATCCAGGGGAAAAGTGATCCCCAGAGTTGGGAATCCCTTGCCTTACCAGGCTGCAGCCCAGCACGGTGCAGGAACAGTCAGGGCTCTGCTGAGTGGCTGCTGTCCTACAGCCCGCTGGGGAGCAGGGTGGGGAACTGGCACAGCTGCAAGAGGGAAATGTGCCCAGCCCTCTGCTGGCCTCCACAAAGCACCTGAGATCAGCCCTGCTGTGCCCCAGAAGAGTCCTGCTGGGGGTCGGTGTCAACTGTCGGGTTTGACTGCCCTGAGCCCTCCTCCCACAACACATCAGGGACTCTGAGCAATGGAATCCCCACAGGAGCTTACTCTGAGCCTGCAGCGCTGGGGTTGCTCTCTGAAAGCTGGCTGAGGTGGTGCTGGTGGCTGCACAGCCCTGGGCTCCTCTGGGGAGCAGCACCATAGCAGCTCCCGGGGTGAGGACCACCACAGGACACTAAGTCCTGCTTGGTTTTAATAGTTTAGCCAAGGCAAGTGGAGAGAGGAGAGCAGAACTGACCCCATCAGCACTGTGGGAGGAACACCACAGCAGGAGCTCTCAAACCAACAACTTCCACCCAGTATTTTCTGCACAGCAAAGTGACAGTGCCCAGGTGGAAAGGGCAAGAACAGCCTGCAGCCCACCCAGATCTGCTCTGTGCTTACTGCCAGCAAAGGTCCCTCCCCAGGGAGCACCCAACTGTCTGCCCCAGCACAGACTGGGACTAAACCCAGGCCATCCAGACGTGACCAGCTCTATGTTCCTGGCACTGACATTTGGTTTAGAGCAGATGGTTCCTCTCCTCCTTCTGCAATCATCAGCTGCCAACCTGCTGGCAGGAGAAGAGGAGGGAAGAGGATCTGGCTTTTGCCATTTTGCTGGAGGACAAGATGCTCCTGCTGGGAATCAGCTCCGGTCTGTCCACGGCAACACCCGGCCAGCACAGCCACCCGAGACACTGCTGCCTGGGAGCAGGGCCCAGAGTGGGTGCAGGGTACGGAAGAAACGTGGCTCAGACACCTCAGGAAGGAGCTGGAGCACATTTGACCTGTGAGGATGGGGCTCAGCATCTCCCACCTGCACCGGCAGTGCTCCCCACCGAGTCCAGGTCCCCCTCCCAGGCAGTGCCTCACTTCCTCCGGGTCCTGAGTGACGCTCTGGGACCCCCCTGCGAAGAGACAGGCAGGGAGGTGCCGCAGGCAGGGGCTGGCCCCAGTTCTTCACAAGCCACAAAAGAAAAGGGGCAGGACAGGAAGGCAAAGCCCAAGTGCTGAGAGCCAGGTGTGGAAGGCGGCAGCTGGTACCAGTTGCTGGAGAGGGGGAGGGCTTTGGCTTAAACCCCCCAGGGAAAGGAATCAAGAGGACTGAACCCAAACCTGCCCTTCAGAGTCCGTTTGTCTCTATCGCTGTCACGGAGGCCGGGGTGGAGGAGCGGGAGGTGGTGGCCGAGGTCTTGTCGAGGGCAGGGCTGGCGACGCCGTCCAGCCCCTTGGCAGCGGCGGCTCGGGCCGCGGGCAGCGCCAGCGGCTTGCTCTGGCCGTGCAGGCCCTGGCCGCAGATGCGGTGGTGCCGCTCCCAGTCCTTGTGCTGGCAGAAGGAGCCGCAGTAGCGGGCGATGTTGCAGCCGCTGCAGGTCTCGCTGGCCTTGCGCCCGCAGTTCCAGCAGCTCTGCAAGACCAGAGACACACCAGAGGCTGCAGAAGGGGTCGAGCTCCCCAGGGCTGCCGGCCGCTGCTGCTGCTGCTGACTCGGCAGCTCTGCAGGGGGCTGCTCACCCCCCTCTCTCCGGCCCCGATTTAGCAACGTTAGAAGGAGCAATCCCTTAATTCCTGCTCTTCCCCAGCCCTCTGCCAAGGCTGCTAACCTCTAGCCTGCCAGGCTGCCCCCGTCACATCCCCTCCCCTGGATCCACCCAAACGCGCGGAGGGAACAGCAGGCAGGACTCAAACCCAGGCTGCAGATGCTGCTCCTGGCTCCTTTTATTTCCTGTTTGAAGCAGCTCTGTGCTGGGACCGCTCCCAGCCAAGAGCTCTCCGCAGGGATTTCAGCCTGCTGCACAGGCACCATTTGCCCCGCACCCTGCCTGGCTGCACAAGAGGTCGGCACAGGCTAATTTGGAAAAGAAAAAGCTCATTTGAAAGCCTCCTGGCCAGGTGGAAGTGCTGCCAGAGCCCGAGCTTCAATCTGGAAGCAGAGCAAAGCCCCTCTGGTTGCTGGGAGAGATGTCAGCTGGTGGCCTTACGGCGGCCACCGCTTCCCTGCGAGCTCAGGGGCAAGAGGCCAGCGCCGGGAGCTGCGGCTGCAGCTGCTGGGAGGAGGGGAGTGGGGGCGGGGATCAGCTCCCTGCAGCTGGATCCGCACTCTGGCAACCACAGATTGGGGAGGGCGAGTTCAGCTGCAGGGATGCAGCCTCGTGCTAGCGCCTGCCTGCGTCTAACCCTACCCTGTGGGCACCTTCCACCCTCCTCTGCTTCTGCAGCTCTTTGCTGCTGGCTGCAGAAGCAGAGAAGTGGGTGAAGCAGGGGTGGTGGAGGAGCTGGGCAGCACAGCACTGGTCAGCCCTGCTGCAGGGAAGGGCAGACAGATTCCCTGCTCCCGGAGTGTGCACAGGAGCCACCAGGTGGGCAAGGAAGGGCCAAAGTGAGCTGGTCGGGGGTAAGCTGCTCCAGAGCCAGCGGACCCCAAGGCTCCTGGGTCCCCCGCAAGAAGCAGGACTCCTGCCCAAGGATCCCAACCCAGAGTGTCCCGCACTGGCTCTGCAGAAGTGGGTCACAGCTTCACAGTTCCTTACACCTCGAGCTGTGTTCTCAGACCCCCCTGCAAAGTTGACACAGTGCCAGAAAATGTGAGGGGCCTGCAGAGCTCAGGGGGATGGGGCCTGTGCCGGCTGAGGGATGCTCAGCTGCTCTCTGGGGTGTCAGGAGCATGCTCCTCTGGTGTTCCCCTATGGAGAGACACTGGCACAGGTTGCCCAGGGAGGTTGTGGAGCACAGCAGCACAGAATGTGCTCCCTGGAGGTGTTCAAGGCCAGGCTAGATGAGGCCTTGAGCAACCTGTTCTAGTGGGAGATGTCTCTGCCTATGTCAGGGGGTTGGAACTGGATGATCTTTGAGGTCCTTGCCAGGGTGTCCCCTGGCACCTTACCTCTGTGGACTCCTCCTGCTCATTGATCACCAGAAAAGCATCCTCGGTGGCCTGGCGCTTGGCGTCGGCGATGGTCTGCTCCATGCGAGCCCTCTCGGAGGCGATCATCTCAAAGGCCTTCTGCTCGGCCTCGGCCACTGCCTTCTGCACCTCCGACATGGCCTGGCGCTTCACCTCGTTCACAGCTTCTTCTGGAGGAGAAGAGCAGCTTCACCCACCTGCCCCAGCAGCAGGGTGAGCCTCCCCCACCACCCGCAGGTGCGGCGGCTGGGCTGGGGTAGCACTCGGCACCAGCACAGCTCTGGCAGCGGCCAGGCCAGCCGCAGCCCCCTGGCATCCCCACTGGCACGGGGCACAAGGAACAGAGCCCTTAGGAAAACCCAGGCACTTCCTGAGTTTAGGCTACACCTCCACTACTGGGTCCAGCCTGGGGGGCTCTCACCACAACAAGGACATTGGGATGCTGCAGAGAAGAGGGCAGCAAAGCTGGCGAGGGGTCTTGAATACAAAAGCAGCTGAGGGACCTGAGGTTGTTCAGCCTGCAGAAAAGGAGGCTGAAGGGAGACCTCATTGCTCTCTACAACTCCCTGAAAGGAGGCTGGGGCCTCTTCTCCCAGGTAACAAGGGATAGGATGAGAGGAAATGGCCTCAAGTCACAGCAGAGGAGGTTTAGGTTGAATATTAGGAAAAATGTCTTCCTTGGAAAGGGTCACTGGCACAGGCTGCCCAGGGAGGTGGGGGGGTCACCATCCCTGGAGGTGTTCAGAAGATGTCTGGATGAGTTGCTCATGGCCATGGAGATGTTAGGTTATGGCTGGCCTCTGTGATCTTAAGGCCATCCTAGGACTCCATGATCCAGGTGCAGGGGGGAACCCAACAGGCACATCCCAGGGCATTCCTGCACCTGGGCATCTCTGCTTTCTGCAGAGCAAATCTAAGCCTGTATTGAGCTTACCCCAGCCAGCAGGGCCCTTGTGCCAGGTCACCAGCAGGGCCCCTGTGCCAGGTCACCAGCAGGGCCCCTGTGCCAGGTCACCATCACCCACTCACCAGCTTTCTTCCAGATCTCCTCGGTGACGTAGCCTGTTCCTGCCCTGCTGCTGAACTCCCGCAAGGAATCTGTGGGGACAAGGGACACAGGGACAGGTTGGCAGAGCCCTCTCTCACCCAACTCCTGCTGAAGTGCCCAGCAGTACCTTGGTACACCGTGAGGGAGGGCAAAATTCACCAGCCAAAGCCCGACAGCTGAAGCCATTCATCAGCCACTCAGATGATAAATTACGACATTTAATTAGGGCCTTGCATAATTTATGAGGCTGTGGAAGCCATCTCCATCTCCTGGTGCTCTCTAACAAGAGGCAGTGCTCATCAGGCTGAGCCATCAAACATCTGCACCGCTCAGCAACTCTGCAGCCCTCTCCACAGGCAGCAGTTGACCCTAAACACAGCACTTCCCATCCCTGGGGCAACGCCGAGGCTGAGGCTGATGGACAACCTGTCCTGCAGGAGCTCTGACGCTGAGGTGTGTACACTCCTCAGCACCCACAGCCTGCCAAGAGCCTGTGACAGATGGGGACAGTCAGACAAGGACCTCGACACAGGCTGCAGGCACGTGGGGAAGCTGCTCAGAAGGCCTTGTTCTGCCTGTGTTCTATCTTCACAAACTTCCTGAAGGGTCAGAGCAAAAACTGACTTTGATCCAAGGCTGGTGGAAAACCAAAGCAGCCCAAGAAGATGGTGAGGTTATTTCAGCCTGGGGATCACAGAATGGCTCAAGTTGGAAGGGATCTCAGAGATCATCTGCTCCAACCTCCCCACCATGGGCTGGAGCACTTCCCAACTATACTCAGCTGCTCAAGACCTTATCCAGCCTAGCCTTTAACACCTCCAGGGAAGAGGCATCCAGAACCACTCTGGTCAACCCCTTCCAGTGTCTCACCACCCTTGTACTAAAGAACTTCTTCCTAAGACTCAGTCTAACTCTCCCTCAGCTTCAAACATCATCAATGACCTCTTGTGTGTTTTGTAAATCACACCAAGGACCTTCCCAGTTTAGGAAACAAACTAAAGTGGCCTTCCAGTACCTGAAGAGGCTACAAGAAGGCTGCAGAGGGACTGCTTCCAAAGGCCTGAAGTGACAGGAGGAGGGGCAATGGTTTGACATTAGAGTAGGTTTAGACTGGATGTGAGGAACAAGTTCTGCACTATGAGGGTGGTAGAACACTGCAACAAGCTGCCCAGGGAGAGAATTGAGGCCCCATCCCAGGAGATATTCAAGATCAGGCTCAACAGCTCTGAGCAAGCTGCTCTAGTAGAGGACGTCCCTGCTGACTGCAGGGGGGTTGGCCTGGATGACCTTTGGAGGTCCCCTCTGGACCACTCTGTGATTTCAAATCACCTTTACCGAGGTGGGGCTGTCCCTTAGCCATGCTATATTAAACAGACAAAGGCTAGGAGCTGGCTGTGCTCCCTGGGCTGTCACACACCCAGCTCAGTTTGCCTGCAGGAGGATTCGCTCTGTGTTGTAC
This sequence comes from Tricholaema leucomelas, assembly GCA_013400475.1. NCBI lineage: Eukaryota > Metazoa > Chordata > Aves > Piciformes > Lybiidae > Tricholaema lacrymosa > Tricholaema leucomelas. The sequence continues at coordinate 32,674 of WAAF01008234.1, forward strand.
ACCCACAAACTGGACAGAAATCGAACTGAGGTTGGTGACCTTGGCATGATTCTTCCTGTCAGAAAACATCTTTACTATCCAGTGAGCAGGGCTGGGTTCTTTCATCTGCAGCAGATTTGATTGGTAAAATTGGGCCAAATCAGCATTTTAGGTTTGTTTCTTGTCTAGGGTCAAAGCCCTGCATACTGGAGGGGACAAACAGTCACTTTAATACAGTTAAGTTGGCTCATGACACAGAAACAGCCCTGAGAGCCCAGGGAGCAGCTCCTACACCTACAGCAGCCCTGGGTGTGTTTAGAATTAGCAGACCTTGACATTTAAAATCCTTTAGGCAAAGCAGGATGGAAGGGAGGATGGGTGGAACCTGGCACCTCTCCTGTCTTTTCACCTCCTTAACTCTGGATGAACTCGGCTTGGTTTGGTCAGCAAGGACAGCTCAGTGACAGGGAGAATGTGGAGAACCTCCTCCTCTATGAGGACAGAGTTGAGGTTGTCCAGCCTGGAGAAGAAAAGCCTCCAGGGAGACCTTAGAGCAGCATTCCAGTACCTGAAGTGGGCTATAGGAGAGCTGGGGAGGGACTTCTGACAAGGGCTGGGAGTGACAGGGTGGTAGGTTAATGGCTTCAAACTGGAGGAAGCTGGGTTTAGATTAGACCTTAGAAAGAAATTCTTCCCCATGAGGGTGGTGAGGCTCAGGAACAGATTTCCCAAAGAACCTGTGGAGGCTCCAAGTGTCCAAGGCCAGGGTGGATGAGGTCTAACAGGAAATGTCCCTGCCTATGGCAGGAGGGTCACAACTAGATGGTCTTCAAGTTGCCTTTCAATCCAAACCATTCCAATTCTGTGGTCCTCCTGGCACTAGCAGAAGCTGCTGCTCAAAGGTGTCTTCAGACACCAGCAAAAACTGCTTCCAGGAGCTCACACACAAGTTTCCATGTGTCTGATGCCTCGTTTCTCTCTCAGGCTTTGAGAGGTTTTAAGTGCTGCTTTAATCTTTAATTCTTAGATTGACAGAATGGTTTGGGTTGGAAGAGACCTGGAGGATCATCCAGTTCCAAGCCCCCTGCCATGGGCAGGGACACCTCCCACTACAGCATGTTGCTTAAGGCCTCATCCAGTCTGTCACAGAACCATAGAATGGTTTAGGTTGGAAGGGACCTCAAAGATCATCCAGCTCCAACCCCCTGCCATAGGCATGGACACCTCCCACTAGAACAGGTTGCCTTGAATGCTTCCAAGGAGGGAGCATCCACAACCTCCTTGGGCAACATATTCCAGTGTCTCCCCACCCTCACTATCAAGAATCATAGAATCAACCAGGTTGGAAGAGACCTCCAAGATCATAGAATCATAGAATGGTTTAGGTTGGAAGGGACCTCAAAGATCATCCAGCTCCACCCCCCTGCCATAGGCAGGGACACCTCCCACTAGAGCAGGCTGCTCAAGGCCTCATCCAGCCTGGCCTTAAATGCCTCCAGGAAGGAAGCATCCACAACCTCCCTGGGCAACCCGTTCCAAGATCATCCAGTCTAACCTAGCACCCAGCCCCATCCAGTCAGCTTCTGACTACATCACCACAGAATGGTTTGGGCTGGAAGGGACTTCAAACATCATCCAGGTCCAAGTCCCTGCCGTGGGCAGCAACACCTCCCACTAGACCACATTGTAAAGGTCTCCTTCAACCTGACCCCGAACACCTCCCCGGGGAGCACCCAACAAGGCTCTGTCCTAGCCAGATGCCCACTCCCGGGGGGGCTGGCAGGGCCCCGTGCCCTCGCTCACCGCTGCCCACGGAGTCGGAGCTGCTGGGGCTGTGCCGCGCCAGGAGCTCGCTGCCTGCCTTGCGCGGCTCTGCCTCGCTGCAGCGCCGCTTCCAGTAGTTCAGCTCCTCCCGGTCGGCCTCCTGGCAGCGCCGCAGCACCGCCATCGAGCGCCGCGTCTTCTCCACCATCTCCATGATGCAGTTCAGGGCCTGCAGGAGAGAAGGTGCCTTCAGGCTGGCTCCCCAGGCTCTCCTCAGAGGGTGAAACTCGAGGAGCAGGCCTCGAGCAGGAGTGTGAAGAAAGCAGGTAAAATGGGGTCCTGTACCCACCACAGGCACGGCAGCAGTGCTGAGTGGGAAGGAGCTGGTCACACCTGTAGCTTGGCCTTGGTTGCCACTATAGGAGATGGTCACAACTGTGGCTTGGCCTTGGTCACCACCACGGCAGGCGGCCACAACTATAGCTTGGCCCTGGTCAATGCCACAGGAGGTGGCCACACCTGTGGCTTGGCCTTGGTTGCCACCACAGGAGATGATCACACCTGTGGCTTGGCCTTGGCCGCCACAACCATGGGAGGTGGTCACACCTGTGGCTTGGCCTTGGCCACCACCATGGGAGGTGGTCACACCTGTGGCTTGGCCTTGGTCACCACCACGGGAGGTGGCCACACCTGTGGCTTGGCCCTGGTCTGCCACAGGAGGTGGTCACACCTGTGGCTTGGCCTTGGTCACCGCCACAGGAGGTGACCAAATACCTTCAGGCCATGCTCCTAGAGATGGAGAGGAAAAACCTTGCCACTTTCCTTGTGGCTGTGATCCTGGTGCCAGGATGCCAACTCACAAATACACAGCTATGGGGCACCTCTAACCCAGCCTTCAACCCCCAAAAAACCCCACCCCAACAGCTCCAGAACAGGAGGTCTCTCTGTCTGTCTCTGCATTTATGATGAAAGCTGATTTTCAATCTCATCTCTTCAGGGGAACCCTCCAGTTTGGAAGTGCCTGGAAGCTCAGATGGAGAAGGCCAAAGAACATCTGCCAGCAGTGCCAAGTCTTGCTCTTGGTGCCTACCTGAGGCCCATAGAGGCTGGAACCTCAGGGAAAGTCTTAGAGGCAGCAGTGATGGCCTTGCTTGGTTTGTGAGCTCCACAGCCTCACCGCATGTCACACATCTGCGAGCTTCTCAGTCTGCTACTGGCCAGGACTAGGACAGCAAAGACCCATGTAAGGGTCAAGGCTGGGTTTGGTTGCTCAGCCAGCCAGGGCAGCATGTGGCCACGTTCCCCAGCTCCAGACACATTATCCAGACTGAGTTTGGCATCTACTGACCAAGGGCAGCAAAACTCTGCCAGGGAAGTGCTTCTGTTCCTATCTGCCCTTCCACCATCCACCTTTACGTGGTGGCTTGCCCCTCTAAAAGCCTGGCTATGGTACCCACAAGAAGAAAGTGACAACCTGGAGCAGGTGGAAGCCTGGGTGGCTGCACCTCAGAGCTTCCCACAGCTCCTGCAATGCCTTACATGATCGAGATGCTTCCACTCGTCAGCCCACTCTCTCTCCGTTAAGCGGTGGTCCACCAGCTCATCCTGGTAGCCTCCATTCAGACCTGCAACAAGGCACAGCCAGAAGAGCCATCAGATGGATAAGAGATTTACAGGATGGGTTGGGTTGGAAGGGAGCTGAAAGATCATCTAGTTACAAGCCCCTCCCTGCCATGGCAGGGACATCTCCCACCAGCACAGGTTGCTCGAGGCCTCGTTCAGCCTGGTCTTGAACACCTCCAGGGAGAGGGCATCCAGAACCTCACTGGGCAACCTGTGCCAGTGTCTCAGCACCCTCACTGGAAAGAATTTCTTCCTTATCTCCAGTCTAAATCTCCCCTCCTTGAGCTTCAATCCATTTCCTCTTATCCTCTCACTCCCAGCCCTTGTCAAAAGCTCCTCCCCAGCTCTCCTGTAGCCCCCTTCAGGTACTGGAAGGCTGCTCAAAGGTCTCCTCAGAGAGGTCTCTTCTCCAGACTGAACAGCCCCAACTCCCCAAGCCTGTCCCCACAGGTGAGGAGCTCCAGCCCTGAGCCTTGTTCAGCATTAAGTCTGCAGGGGACTCTGCCAGCTGACTACCACAGGCAGACTTTGCTGTCCTGATCCCAGAACAAGGCCAGGAGACACCACAGCATCAAGTGCTGGGGAGGGCAGGGGACCTTGACAGGATACTAAAGAGTTCTACTTCTAGCTACAGGATTTTAAAACACATCTCAAGGAGGTGGCTCTGCAGGGCAATCCCACATCAGTGTTTTTATCTTTGACTGCATTCCTATCTCTAAGTGCTACAATCCACTCATGGGTCTAGATGTGACCTGCTTGGGCAGCTGGATCCCTTGTGACAATTTCCAGGAGCTCAGAACCTGTGATTCAGGCTGTCCTGTTGGAAACATAGCCTGAACCTCCCACACATCCCAGAGTAAAATGGGGCCTGGGGGTCAGGCTCTGCTCTCCTGCTTTAGTGATCTTGGAAAAGCTCATTTCCATTTCCCTGCCCCTGACTCTTGCCTGCTGGGTTGGCTACAGCCAGCTCCCAGGCCAAGGCCCTTGCCCTTGGTGGCTCTTTGCACCTGTCAAGGGAAATACAAACTCTCCATCTTCCTGTGCCAGTGGTTTTCTCTGAACTCCCTCTGCAGAAGCTCTGCTGAGGCTGTGCCCTGTATAGCTTTGGGTGCCAGCAGCCAAGCAGGGCCTTAAAATGCTGAAGCTCAGCTGCTGGACCTCACAGCTGCTACCACTAAGACCCCTCCGAGGCTTTCTCACCAATCCCACTGTGCCTGTCCCGCATCTCTCTGTGCTCCAACATCTTGCTGGGGTCCCTGTAGAGGTGGGAGGTGGCAATGTCTTCCAAGGTGTAGTGCTGAAGGGGTGGTGGGGTGGGGTGGAACTGTCCCCCGGGGTTCATCAGAGGGATTGTGAGGGCAGGGCTGTGCCGGGGCGCAGGACTGATGGTGCAGACCCTCTTGGCTGGAGGCTCTGTCGGCAGCGGCTCCCTCTCAAAGCTGCTGTCCTCCCTCCTGCAACCACACAGCAGAGAGAGGAGTTTGTTAGCTCTGCAGGGACCTGATCAGGCAGAGTAGATGAGAAGTTGAGCTGTGCTGGTTTTACTGGAGTGTAAAGGCAGGGAGCTAAACCAAAGAGACTCACAGAATGCTTTGAGCTGGAAGAGACCTTTCAAGGCCATCTGAGTCCCACCCCTCAAACACACTCAACCTGTGAACAAATCCATAAAGTGGCCCTGGCAAAGGACAAGTTTGAGATGCTCCAGTGCTGTGATTCATCTTCCTGAGCATGACCAAACTAAAATTTCACAGTTTGGATGAATTTGAGGCATGCTCCACATAATTACATAACAGCTTCTGAGGCTGAATAACAAGTGGTGAAAATCCTTCCCAGCCCTGACACGGCCTCCACCACTCACTGCCCAGGGAGGTGAAGAATCACTCAATTCTCCAGCTCAGGTTGCTCAGTGCTACCAACAAGTGCCTCTGGGACAGAACCTGCCTGATAGGTTCCAAATTTGAATTCACAGTGCAGGAGGAGCAGTCACTGGTGTCTTATTAACAGTCAGAACAGTTGTTGGGAGTGATAAGATGCTACAGTTTAGCCCTGGATGCTGCTTGAAGTTTTATGGAATTAGAAAACCATTCAGGCTGAAAAAGACTTTTAAGATAATCAGGTCCAACATTAGCCCAGCACTGTCAAGCCTGCTGCCAAACCATGTTGCTCTGCACCCCATCTACAGGACTTTTAAACCTCTCCAGGGATGGGAACTCCTCCACTTCCCTGTGCAGCCTGTTTCAGGGCTTGACAATGCACTGAGGAGGAAATTTTTCCCAGTGTGCAACCTGGGACCATTTCCTTTTGTCCTCTGACTTGTTACTAGGAAGAAGAGACCAACCCCCACCTGATTCCACCCTCTTTTCAGGGAGCTGCAGAGAGCAATGAGGTCTCCCCTCAGCCTCTTTTGCTCCAGGTTGAACAACCCCAGTTCCTTCAGCTGCTCCTCACCAGCCCTGTTTCTCCAGCCTAGCTTCACTGCCCTTTTCTGGCCTTACTCCAGCACCTCAACTGTCCCTCTTGGAACGAGGAGCCTAAAACTGAACCCAGTATTTGAGGTGCAGCCTCACCAGTGTTGAGCGCCTGGCACAGGCACCTCTCTCGTCCTGCCAGCCGCAGAACTGAACCCAAAGCGACAACTCCCAGGACTCAGCAGAGGACAAAGGCTGTTACCTGTCTGGGCTGTGCCTCTTGCCGTTGCCGTTGACCTCGATGAGCAGCTCAGAGGAGTCTGCAGGGGACGTGGTGTTGGTGTTGAGCAGGATGTGCTCATGCTGTGCCAGGTACTGGGAGGGCGTCTGCTTGGCAGCCCGGGCGCAGTGCAGCAGCTCACGCTGCAGCAGGGGCAGGTTGGCCTGCAGAACAGACACAGGGCTGCTTCACAGCCTGCAAGGCTGCTTCCAGCCCTGCCAAGAGGCTTTGCTTTGCACACAACACCCCTCAGAGTAACAGCAGCCAGAGCCTGCGGCCCCACATCGCATCCTCCAGCTCCCGCTGTCTGCGCTGCCAGAGTCACCCAGACCTCCTCCAGAGCTCAGCAGGGCCTGACATCGATGCACCCAAACCCCAGACGTGATGGAGAAGTGCTCCCTGCTTCCAGCACCCAACCACCCCAGATGTGCTTCATATGCCTCTGCTTCCAGGATTTTAGATCTGAACATCTGCAATAAGGTTGTAGGATGAGAAGCTGCCCGGTGGAGCTGGGCTGCCTCCTTTTCCCCTGCCACACAAGCCGACACCTGCCATGGCTACATCCTTAGCTTTCCACAAGCTAGTTCCACATGGCCAAAGTCAAGGTCTGTGCAGCCTGCCTTGGATGTTAACAGATTCCCATGGTGACTCAGACAAGAGGTTTTCCAGAAGAACAAGCTGCACAGTGTCACATGGAGCATCAGCAAGCACCCCAGCCCCCTGTCACCTTCAGAAAGGGGATCACAAATGGCCGGAGGGGGAAGTTGGTTGCCTCTTGCAGCTTGCAGTGAAATTCCTCGATGGTCACCGTGGAGTTCTGGGAAAAGCAATGAAGAAATGCCATGACAATTTGTTCTTATTTTTAGACACGTGGGAAATGGCTCCAGACAAACAGAACTGGAAGGCAGACTGCATCTGCCACTGCAGGCTCGACAGGGTTTGCATCAGATCCTGCCTCGCACAGCCAGGAAGACTCAGGCCAAACGGAGCAGAAACGCTGCACTAGGCAAGGGGTGAAGGCTGCACACTGCCAGGCACTGCCTGGCCCAGCAGTCTCCCAGTTCTGGGGCCAGGAGACAGGGACTAGCTCTGGGAAAGCAGCAGGACCCAGCTGGCATCTCCTACACCCTGGTCAGGTGGCCTGAGGCAGGCTGCAGGGAGCCAGAGAGTGGTTCCAGCTGCTCAGAGATGAATGCTGTTCTGTCCTCCTGCCTCTTTCAGCCCTTCTCATCTAATCCATCCATAAAGTCCCCACCAGCCCGCTGCTCACCCCACTAGCACCATCCTCACATCCCCTGTGCCCACTGAGGATAAGCAGTATTTGATAAGCTGCATGTACAAAGTTCAGCCCTGCAGCCATTACCACACTCAGTGGTGACAGCGACAGTCAGAGGATCGTGGACAGCTTCCTCCCAGCAGCGTAGGCCAAAGTACTGCCCTACAGCCTTGGAATCCATTTGGTACCACAGGTCAGCACCTTCAGCAGAGCATAACCAGAGAGTCATGTAAAGGTTTGGGTTGGAAGGGACTTAAAAGGAGGAGGCATCCACAACCACTCTGGAAGACCTCTTCCAGTGTCTCACCACCCTCATACTGAAGAGCTTCCTCCTCAGATCCTGTCAAACCCTGCTCTCCCTCAGCTTTGAACCATTCCCCCTTGTCCTACTGCTGGACACCCTTATGAAAAGTCCCTCTCCAGTCTTCCTGGAGGATCCTTTCAGGTATTGGTAGCAGCTCTAAGGTCTGCCAGGAATCTTCTCCAGGGCAAACAACCTCAGCTCCCTCATGTTATCCTGATAGCAGAGGTACTCCCACACTTGGATCATCCTTGTGGCTCTCATCTGCACTCACTCCAACAGCTTTGTGTCCTCCTTATCATGCTTTGCCCAAATCCTTCCAGGTCTCCTTAGGTTTAGCTGCACACAAGCTCAGGCCAAAGCCACTCGACCAAGAGCATTTTGAAACCCACTGAAGCCAAGAAAACACAAAGTCAGCAAGTTCAGCAGAAACCATAAACACCACAGAGCCCTGCTCAGCAAAGAGCTCTGCTTGTGGAGACACAGACAGATGTGAGGTGGGCACAAGCTGGCTGCCAAGAGGCAGTGAGGGAGCTTACCACCAGCGCCAGGACCAGGGTGCGGACCTTCTCCCCGATCTCCGGCGAGATGTCGTTGCCGAACTGCTGCAGGGTGGTGAGGAAGCGCTTCAGCTTGCTGAGCTGTCGGGCACCACACGTGGCAGGGAGCTGCTGGTTCGTCAGGGAGGAGGAGGAGGAGGAGGAAGGCCCGTTGCTGAACCTCTGTGGTGGGGATGGTGCCCCATTCAGCGTCGGTGGGGAATGGTTTATTCCATTGGGCACTGCAAGCGAGAGACAGAAGCGATACTGAGAGCGTCCCTGAGGCACAGAATCATGGAATGGGTTGGAAGAGATTTCATCACTGAGCCCAACCTCTCTGCCAGAGCAGGGGCACCTAGGGCAGGCCACATAGGAACACATCCAGGTGGGTTTTGAAAGTCTCCAGAGGAGAAGACTCCACAGCCCCATTGGGCAGCCTGCTCCGGGGCTCCAGCACTCTCACAGCAAAGACATTTCTCCTTCTGCTGAGGTGGAACTTGCTGTGTCCTAGCTGATACCTCCTGTTCCTTGTCCTATCACTGGGTTTGGCTTGGAAGGGGCTTAACAATCATCTAGTTCCAACCTTCCTGCCATGGACAGGGACACCTTCCACCAGCCCAGGTTACTCAAGGCCTTGTCCAATCTGGCCTTGAATACTTCCAGGGAAGGAACATTCACAATATCCCCAGGCAAAGTGTTCCAGAGTCTTACCAACCTTTCTGTACAGACAGATGTGGAAAAGAATTCATCTTCCACCCAAAAGCTTGCAGCCAATGGTTAATTGCTGCTAGTAAACAGGACCAGAACTAGAAAAGGAACAATAGCCAGAGCAGAGCCCTCACACCCTGCTGGAGGGCAGCCAGCAATGGAGCCAGTCACCAGCAACTCGTGTGCCATCTCCTCAACTTTGCCCTGAGCTGATTAGGATGTCCTGCAGCACCCAGCTCCTGAGAACCATGCACTCAGCCAAGATAGCCACAGGAGCTCTGGTGTGACACCATAGCCAGTGGCTTCCTCATCTTATTTCACCTTTCCTCAGTGAGCTCCACATCCAAGGCCACCAAACACCAGAGCAGGGACATCTCCGTTGGCATTTGAGGCAGCTGAGGCAGATGTGGTGTTGGGCTGTACAAAGTCACCACTCAGCCCAAGGAGTTAAAGGTGCTTTAGCTCAAAGTTTACAGCCCTTGGCAAGAGCTCCTGAGCAGTGTCCCCTGGCCTGTATCAGGCAGCTGGCTCCAGCATGAGCCACCAGTGCACCTTACAGTCATGATCCCACCAGCAGAGCTCAGGTGCCTCCACCTCGTCCAAGCATGGGTGAAGCACCCTGTCCCATGGCACCTGCCCACCAGGACCTCCCTGGGGCATCACAGGGAGTTTTGCAAGCATGGCTCTGTGTTACAACCTGCTCCCATCTGCAGCTTCACCTCCTGCAAGCAGCAAGCATGTCGAAACAGACCCAGGGACTGGAAGTCTGAGAGCTCAGCAAGGGATTAGAACGAGTTGTTGACATCCCCAGGAGGCCTTGTGCAATCCAGAGCCCGGGGCTGAAGAGCAGCTGTGTGCCTGGGGCCCCAGCTCCCAGTAAACCCAAACTTCAGAGGTGAAAAGTACATCCTGGTAAATATAGCCCCAGCTGAGCCATTGGGTTAGCCTCGGAGCCCAGCCCTGAATTCCTTCTGGATGCAGGCACAGAAGAGAAGGCCCCAGGCTATAAAACCCATTTCAGATGACAGAGCAGAAGCACTGAGCCACTTGGCAGAGCTGCCCCTTGCACAGGAGGCAGGAGAAGGTGCATGCTGTGCAACAAAAGGTAGCAACATTTCCACTCCAGCTTGTAGGACTAAATCCTCACAGGGACCATGCAGAAACCTCACAATGACCATTCCAAACCCTGACCACAGGCAGCAGGAATAGAATCACAGAATGCACCACCAGGTTGGAAGGGACATCTTGTCTAACCCCCCTGCAGTGAGCTGGGACATCTCCAACTACATCAGGCTGCTCAGGGCCACATTGAGTTTCACCTTGAATGTCTCCAGGGATGGGGCCTCAACCACATCCCTGGGCAACCTGTTGCAGTATTTCACTCCCCTCGTTGTGAAGGAAGTACTTGAGCAGTTAAACCACTCTGGGGCACACCAGGGTGGGAGGCTGGAAAGGTTCCACACACCTGGACCTCCCGTGGTGAGCATGGGGGGGAACCAGAGAAGATTACCCAGAGTCAGTTAAGATGCAAGGAAAAGATAAGGCTGAAGAGACCATCAGGTGGTTCCTGCTAACCAGGGAGCCACAGGCTCTTCTAGGGCATAACAAAGATGTGTCCTTTCATAGACAGAGAGATGATGAACTGAAAGGCAAAGCCAGGACCAAGAAGATGGATGTGGCAAGGGAAAAGCTTCCCCAAAGCTGCACAGGAGGAGAGATGACTGCAGAGACAGCACATCCTCACGGGTGAGCTGCCAGGGAGTACCAGGAAAGGCTGAGCTATGTGAATGGCAAAGCTTCTAGCAATCAAAAACCTTTCTTCCTCAAGAAATGTGTTACAAACAGGAGGAAAGCTGCCCAGAGAAAGTCCCTTCAAACAAGGTTGCCCAGAGAAGGTCCTTTCAAACAGGACTGGCCAGCTCCATGCTCTCTGGTGGTCATAACCAAGATGCTTTATTCACTTCCTTTTCTTCTGTCAAATTAAAGACCAGGGACATCAACCAGCTCTGTTTATATCCTGGGAGAAGCAAGGGCTGTGCAATCCACCCAGGGCTGGGGGGATCCTCAGGGGAGGCTGCCAAGGATGGGAATGGTGCAGGCTGATGGACTCAGGGGATGCCCAAGGGGGCTCGGGGCTGCCGTTAGATGCAGTCCCTGTAACCACATCACCCTGCCTGACCCCCCTGCAAACGGTGTCACCGCAGGGCTGCTGGCAGTTATCTGATCCTCTGCACCAGGATCTGCACCCCCACAGACCACAGAGCAGGCCTGGGACTTCTGCTTCCAGGTGAGAAGACAGTGATGAAGCAGCTGGTGGTGGACTGAGACTGGTGGGATTACAGCTGTGGGGGGAGGAGGAGGATGCAGACTGCTGGGAACACAGAAGTCATTACCTCAGGCTGCTGTTAACCCTGCCTTAGGCCTTTGCTGCTCAAAGGCTTTCCTTGCTTGCCCAACTCTTTTGACACTGACCTGTAGGCAGCCCTGGCCTTCCTGGGCTCCTGGGTGTGTTATGAAGAGGGTGGGCAGCAGATCAAGGGAGGTTCATCTCCCCCTCTACTCTGCCCTGACATAACTGTCAGTGCTGGGCTCCCCAGTTCAAGAGGGACAGAGATATACATGAATCCAGTGGAAGTTCTGAAGATGATGAAGGGACTGGGACATCTGTCTGATGGGGAAAGGCTGAGAGACTTGAGGCTGTCTGGAGAAGGCTGAGAGGAGACCCAATTAATAGTTATAAGCATCTGAAGAGTGGATACCAAGAAGAAGGGGTCAGGTTCTTTTCATGGGATAGGGCACAGGACAGTGGATACACACTGGAACACAGCAAGTTCCATCTCAAAATGAGGAAAAGCTTTGCTGTGAGGGTGCTGAAGCCCTGGAGCAGGCTGCCCAGAGAGGTGTGGAGCCTCCTTCTCTGGAGACTTTCAAGCCTAGTCTGAGTGTTGCTCCTGTGTGACCTGCCCTAGGTGATCCTGCTTTGGCAGGGGAGGTTCGACTGGATGACCTCTGGAGGTCCCTTCCAACCCTACCATTCTGTGATTCCTCCCAGGCTGCTTCTCCTCACTTGTCCAAGCCATGGGCAGGTCACACACACACTGACTCTGACAAAAGCCCTTTGGTGCAGCTGAGAAGTAAAAACAAAGAGTAAACTTCACCACAGGCTGCATCTCTCATCTCTCTTGGAAACAGCAATTAAGTCATCTGCAATCAGCAGAGCCAGGCTCCCTGGCCCTTAGCACTGTGCCAAGCAACCTCACTGGAAAAATTAATTTCTGTCACTTTGCTAATGGCCTTTTGCTGCCTGAGCAAAAGGAGAGCCATTAAAAAGCCCTCAGTGCGTAAAGCTGGGGACAAAGTGTCTGGCAGGGGAACCTGCTGGTTAGAGCCACTGCCAGCAGCAGCAGCAGCACTTCAGAGCATCCTGAAAGAGGCTGGAGTCTAGCTCTGAGATCACTGCCAGAGCCAAGCACTGAGATATCATAGAATCACAGGATGGAAGGGGTTGGAAGGGACCTCTGGAGATCTGAGTCCAAAGCCCCTGCCAAGGCAGGTCTGCCTAGAGAACACAGGAACATGTCCAAGCAGGTCTGGAACGTCGCCAGAGATGGAGACACCACCACCTCTCTGGGCAGCCTGTTGCAGGGCTCTGTCATCCTTAAGTTAAAGAAGTTCCTCCTCATGATTAAGTGGAATTTCTTATGCTCCAGTTAGCCCTTTGTCCTGTCACTGGGCACCACTGAACAAAGCCTGGCCCCATCCTCCTGACACCCACACCTGAAGTATTGATCAGCACTGCTGAGATCCCCCCTCAAGCTGCTCTCCTCCAGACTAAACAGCCTCAATTCTCTCAGTCTTTCCTCCTCACAGCAACGTTCCTGTCCCCTCAGCATCTTTGCAGCCCCTTGCTGTGCCCTCTCCAGCAAGTTCCTCACTCTCTTGAACAGAAGAGCCCAGAACTGGACCCAGCATTCCAGATGTGGCCTCAGCAAGGCAGAGAAGAGGTCCCAGACACCACTGTGGGCAAAGCCAGCCAGGAAGACACCTGGCACAGGGGAAAAGAGCCTGGAAAATGTACCACATGCTGGGAGCAGGTAACTCCATGCCCAACGAAGTAAAGCAGCTTTGTTCCAGAATGGTGCTTTAAAAAAGACATTAAATGGCTTAAATGTTGGCAAAGGGTAGGGAGAAAAAAAGAGACTGTGCCCCTTCCAGGCTGTGAGCAAAGGCTGAGTCCATCCTAGACACACAGGCAACCCAGATAGAGGGGGGTGCAAGGCTGAGCCGCAGCTGAGCAGAACCAGGATCTACTGCAGCTTAATAGCAAAGGTCACACAGTGAAGGTGGAGTAAAGAGAGGCTTGGGTGGACAGGAAGGAACTTCCCATGCTGGGAACTTAGGGAAAAAAGGGGAAACTCTCTTATCTCAGCTGCAGAAATGCTGTCTGCAAAGTGAGATACAGCAGAGTGGGAATTAGCCACTCCGAAAGATCCACTGCAAAGTGGCTCCTGGCTTGCCTGAAGCTGGCCTGATAAAAGGCTTCCATTGCTTAAGGAGTTTATGGCAGAAATCAAAGCTGCACAAGAAGGAGGACCCAAGGCAGCACTGTGAGGAAGGGATGTGTGGGGAGATTACAGACCCCATTACACATCCTGCACACACAGCACAGCAGCAGAGCCCCAGCTGCCCCTTCCTGCCAGCCCTGCAGCATGGCTGGATCTCGCCCTGCTGCCCAGTGGCAGACACATCCCCAATGACTTCTCCAAGCAGAACTTTTCCTCCTGGCTACAGCTGGTCCCAGGGAAAGGCTGCTGGGGTCTTACATGCAGTCGGGGTGAAGGAGACCGGCCTGGGGCCACCAGGGTTGACAGGGGGCAGCGGTGGCATGTTGGGAGGAGAGGACCTGGACTGGATCTTCACTTCCACAGGCGATCCAGGCATCACTGGCACCCTCTTCTCACCAGCAACTGTAGAGAGAGAAGATGGGAGCACTTAGTGAGAGTCATGGACAAGCACTTCCTCACTCAGCACAGCTGCAAGGGTGAAGATAGAATCAATCATAGAACTGCTGAGGTTGGAAAAGACCTTTGAGCTCATCAAGTCAAAGCACTCACCCAGAGCTCACAATCCTTCTGCTGCTGCTAAGCCACTGCCACTGAACCCACCTCCCTCAGGCAGCTTTGGACACCTCAGGGATGGGGATTCCACCACCTCCCTGGACAGCCTGTTCCAGTGCCTGAGAACCCTTGCTGGGAAGAATATTTGTCTAACACTCAACCTGAACTTCCCCAGGCACAACTTGAGGCCATTTCCTCTTATCCTGTCACTAGCTGCACCTGAGAAGAGCCCAACTCCCACTTCACTTCAACCTCCTTTCAGGGAGTTGTAGAGAGCAAAAAGGTCTCCCCTCAGCTTCCTCTGCTCCAGACTGAACAACCAACCCCAGTTCCCTCAGCTGCTCCTCAGGACTTGTGTTCAAGACCCTTCACCAGCTTGGTTGCTCTTCTCTGGACACAATCCAGCACCGCAGTGTCCTTCTCAGAGCAAGGAGCCCTAAAGTAAACCCAGCATACAGGTGAAGGAGTACAGTGGAAACTCCCACAAGGCCCCATGCTGCTCTCCATGCCAATGGAGAGCCAATGGCATCCTGGGCTGGCTCAGGAGCAGTGTGGCCAGTGGGACAAGGGAGGTTCTTCTGCCCCTGTGCTCAGCACTGCTCAGGCCACACCTTGAGTGCTGTGTCCAGTTCTGGGCTCCTCCATTCAAGAGAGATGTTGAGATACTGGAAGGTGTCCAGAGAAGGGCAGCAAGGCTGGGGAGGGGCCTGGAGCACAGCCCTGTGAGGAGAGGCTGAGGGAGGAATGGTGCCCAGGGAGGTGGTGGAGTCTCCATCCCTGGAGGTGTTGAAGCCAAGCCTGGCTGGGGCACTTAGTGCCATGGTCTGGTTGACTGGACAGGTCTGGGTGCTAGGTTGGACTGGATGAGCTTGGAGTTCTCTTCCAACCTGGTTGATTCTATGATTATGTGCTCCTGAGCCACCCCAGGGAAGAGGCAGAGTACAGCTCAGGGGTGCAGTGGATGTCCTGAGGTGCTGCTAGGCAGGCTCAGGATCATTGTGTTCACCCTCCCAGTCTCTCAATGACACACTCTCACTCCTCATGCCCAAAGATGCTACCTCCAAGTACTTCTGCCTGCTTGCTTTGCTTTTCCCACTGCTCAACATCCCCTCAGGTCTGCCCAGTGCACACCTCACCAGTGTGCACAGGGTGGCACTGAGGGGTGCTGCTCTTTCACCTGCTGCTGCTCAGCCAGCAAAGCCCCTCTCTGCAGCAGCCACACTGGCAAACACCTCATCAGTGTGCAGAGGGTGGCACTGAGGGGTGCTGCTCTTTCACCTGCTGCTGCTCAGCCAGCAAAGCCCCTCTCTGCAGCAGCCACACTGGCAAACACCTCATCAGTGTGCAGAGGGTGGCACTGAGGGGTGCTGCTCTTTCACCTGCTGCTGCTCAGCCAGCAAAGCCCCTCTCTGCAGCAGCCACACTGGCAAACACCTCATCAGTGTGCAGAGGGTGGCACTGAGGGGTGCTGCTCTTTCACCTGCTGCTGCTCAGCCAGCAAAGCCCCTCTCTGAAGCAGCCACACTGGCAAACAGCTCTCTGTCAGCTTTACACACTTGCTTTCTGAAAGCCCTCCCAAGTTAAATGTTCCTGCACCTCCTCTCTCTTGCACCAGGGTAGTCCTCACTACCCAGTGCAGCCTCCCATGCCTCCCCAAGTCCCCAGTGCCTGGCCCTGACACAGCTTCTCTATAGGCACTGCCAGCTTAGAAGACATGCAACAGGTAAAGCAGTTCTTGAGTGGGTGCTGGCCTACAGTGCAGGCAGCATCAGTGCAATGTTGGTGGCAGCTGTGTCAGCAAGTGACAGCAATGGTCAAAGGGGCTGTAAAAAGGAGCCAGCATTGGCTAGTCACAACCTATCTCCTCTGTGGAGTCTTTGGGGTCTAATACAGCACCAGCTCACAACACAACTTCTTTTTCAGCCTCTGAGCATGCCTCCTGAGGACCCAGACTTGGGTGGGATGTCCCAGAGTGGCTGAAATCAGCCTCCTTGGAGGGAACGAGCAAGAAGAAGGAGGAAAGACACACTCAGGCCTTAGGATTTGGAGGGAGCTTTGGGAAAGGGTGGTTTTAAAACAGACAAAACCAAGACAGCTCAGCAGGCAAAGCCTGAGCACCTCCTGCAGCTCAGTTCCCATGGGTGCACCTCCAGGGGTGCTCCATGTCACCAGAGCCTGCTGCTTGGACGCCTGCCTGGCTGTGAAGCTCACGACCCTGGGCAAATGGCTCCTCTGAAAAGGTAGCCACTGCTGCCTGCTTCTTGAGCCACTGCTCTCCTTGCTCCATTAGCTCCCCAGCCAGTTGTGGCTGTGTCCAGCATGTCCCTGCACAGCGGCACAAACCTGTTCCCAGTTCACCCATCTGCCCAGGCTCAGGGAGCGAGGGAAGTGCAGGTGCTTGTCTTTGAGCCTCTCTCTGGTGCAAGCCAGACAAGCTCTGGGCTGGTCAATCTCAGGCAATTTTTGGCTTTGGACAAGTGGAAAAGTCTGCTGGAGCTTTGGGGCAGCAGCTAAGGACACCACTTTGGATGCAGGAGCTCACAAGTGAAAGCCACCATGAGGAGAGGTGGCCAAAGCAGGCATGACCAAGAAACCACCCATGCCAGGGGCACTGAGCCATCCAGAAACAGTCCTGATGCTACCTGAAGCCACCAAGGAAAGGTATGAAGGTGCCTGCTGTAATCCAATCCCACTTCATCACACCTCCTTGCATAGCTCACAGTGGTTACCAAGATCCCTCAGCTGCCAAAGTGATCTCTGAAGTCCTGCAAAGCAGCGGAGCGCTGCATGCCCCAAGGCAGAGGAGCACTGAGTGCACAGCACTGACACACAGCCACAAAACCTCCTGCTTCCAACTCCTGACAGCACAACTGCTGCTTTTCAGAGCAGAGAAGATGCAAACTGGTTCCCAAGTCTTTTGTGCCACTGGCCTGGAATCTACTCATGAGCCAACAGCACCTGCTCAGTCACCAGGAACAGGTTCATTTATTACCTTTGCAGCAAGTCATAGAATCAACCAAGTTGGAAGAGAGCTCCAAGCTCATCCAGACCAACCTAGCACTCAGCCCTATCCAATCAACCAGACCATGGCACTAAGTGCCCCACTAAGTGCTTCAACACCTCCAGGGACAGCGACTTCACCACCTCCCTGGGCAGCCCATTCCAATGCCAATCACTCTCTTTGCCAACAACTCTCTCCTAACATCCAGCCTGAACCTGCCCTGGCACAGCTTCAGACTCTGTCCCCTTGTTCTGGTGCTGGTTGCTGGGAGCAGCAGAGCCCAACCCCAGCTGGCTACAGCCTCCCTGCAGGCAGCTGCAGACAGCAATGAGCTCTGCCCTGAGCCTCCTCTTCTGCAGGCTGCACACCCCCAGCTCCCTCAGCCTCTCCTCACAGGGCTGTGCTCCAGGCCCCTCCCCAGCCTTGCTGCCCTTCTCCAAACACCTTCCAGCACCTCAACATCTCTCTGCAATGGAGGAGTCCACAACTGGACACAGCACTCAAGGTGTGTCCTGAGCAGTGCTGAGCACAGGGGCAGAAGAACCTCCCTTGTCCTGCTGGCCACACTGCTCCTGAGCCAGCCCACTGGATTCAGGCTCTTCTCCACAAGCTCTTTGTCCACCTCCACACCTGCCCAGCTGCAGGCAGGCCAAAAAGCACATCCCTTTGGATCACTTCTGCCTACTGCTCAGCCTTTGCCACCACACCACATAAATCCCACCACGTTCCCATCAACACACTGCCATCCACTTGCTTCATCTGATCTTCACCACCTCCTTCCTATGAGACCCTCCTCCCTAGGTGTACCCAGCCAGCCTGCCACTGCCATGCTCTGAAGGGAAACTGAGCATGAACCCAAACCTTAATGGTTTCTCCTCTTTCCTCCTGCAACACTCCCAGGGCCCATTAAGGCAGCAGAACTAATTTAGTTAATTTCCTGGGAGGGGAGGAAATTCCACCTGGAATTTATAACCTCCAAATAAAACCAGCTACTGCTGGGCTACTGCAGGAGACACCAAAGCCCACGAGGAGCCACCACCACCTTTTCCAAGCTCCCTCCTACAGACAAGAAGCAAACAGGGCTGTTAAATTTAAAAGCTTCCTGCTAGTGACCTGGGGCATCTATAAAGGCAGATTAAAAACATCTTTCTAAAACTCCTCTCTTTTAGCCTAAACAGAGCCAGTTAATGAGAATCATCTGAGCAAATCAGATGGCAAACAAGGACTTGAGTCAGCCTCCAGCTGACCTGGGGCTAAACATGAGCCAGTGAGAAGGTCCCTGGAGAAACTTTGTCTTTCCAGTCTCTCTATTCCACATTTCACTGTTCAGAAATAGTCACTGCTCCACCAGCGACGACAGTTTCAGCTGTTGCTGCCTCCAGCTGCACTGAGAGGGCCTTGAAATGTTCCTCAAAGTCCTCCCAGGTCACTCCACCACCATAGCAGTCACTGAAATCAGGTGAAGAGTCAAAAGCTGTGACAGACCTTTGGATGCNACTAGCACAGGATGCTGCTCCAAGAATAATTCTTATCAATAAATAAGTGTCAGAGCAGGATCCCTGCCCAAACTGGAAACATTGGGCTGGTTTCCTTCACCAATTCCTCCTTCCAAACCCTGCCTGGGCATAGGATCAGACAATCAATCAGGTTGGAAGAGACCTCTAAGCAAATCCAGTCCAACCTAGCACCCAGCCCTATCCCATCAACCAGACCATGGCATTAAGTGCCTCACCCAGTCTTATAGAAAATAGAAACAGTCAGGGTTGGAAGGGACCACAAGGATCACTTAGTTCCAACCCTCCTGCCATTGGCAGGAACACCTCACCTTAGATCAGGCTGTCCAGAGCCCCATCCAGCCTGGCCATAAACATCCCCCCCAGTGATGGGGCTTCGACCACCTACCCTGGGCAACCTATTCCAGGGTCTCACCACCCTCATGCTGAAGAAATTCTTTCTAACATCCAATCTGAATCTGCCCAATTTCCAGCTTTGTTCCATTCCCCTCAGTCCTATCACCCCCTGATATCCTAAAAAGTCCTTCCCCAGCTTTTTTGTAGCCCACTTCAGATCCTGAAGGCCACAAGAAGGTCACCTCAGAGCCTTCTCCTCTCCAGACTGAACAGCCCCAACTCCCTCAGCCTCCCCTCATAGCAGAGCAAGCTCCAGCCCTCTGAGCATCCTCGTGGCCCTTCTCTGGGCACCTTCCAGCACATCCATAACCCTCTTGTAACAGTGGCTCCAGAACTGGATGCAGTACTCCAGGTGAGGTCTCAGCAGCACGGAGTAGAGGGGCAAGATCACCTTTCTCACCCTGCTGCCCACACTGCTCTTGCTGCAGCCCAGGCTCTGGTTGGTTTTCTGGGCTGCAAGTGCACATTGTTGGCTCATACTGAGCTTCTTGTCCACCAGCACCCCCAAGTCCCTCTCCTCAGGGCTGCTCTCAAACCAGTCACAAAATCACAGAATGTTTGAGGTGTTGGAAGAGACCTCTGCAGATCATCCAGTCCAACACCTCTGCCAAAGCAGTGTCACCTAGGGCAGGTCATGTAGGAACACATCCAAATGGTTCTTGAAAGCCTCAAGAAGGCTCCACAACCTCTCTGGGCAGCCTGCTCCAGGGCTCCAGCACCCTCACAGGCAAAGATATTTCTCCTCATGCTGGAGTGGACTTTCCTGTGTTCCAGCTTGTACCCACTGCCCTTTCACTACTAAAAAGAGTCTGGCCCCTTCTTGACATCCACCCCTCAGATGTTTACAGACATTGATAAGATCCTTAGCTGAGGCCTTCTCTCCAGGCTCAAAACACAACACTCCCAAATTGTTCTCTTTCAAGCAGTGCCTGCAAGACACAGATTGAACATATTCTCTGTCAAGCTGCCAAAGGTCCCAGCTTTGCTTTCCACCCAGTGCCTGCAGAGGGTGAACACAGAAAGGTATCAACAATGTAGAAGAAAGATACTGAGGTCCTAGAGGGTGTCCAGAGGAGAGCAATGAAGATGAATTGGAGGGCATATTGTATGAGGAGAGGCTGAAGGAGCTGAGGTTGTTAAGTCTGGAGGAGAGGCTAAGAGGAGACCTCAGTGATCTCTACAACTCCCTGAAATGAGGTTAGAGTGAGCTTGGTGTTGGTCTCTTCTCCCAAGTAATCAGTGATAGGATGAGAAGAAATGAGCTTAAGTTGTGCCAGGGCAGGCTTAAGTTGGACATATTTCTTCCTGTGGGAGTGATCAGGCATTGGGAACAGGCTGCCTAGGAATGTGGCAGAGTCACTGCCCCCAGAGATGTTCAAGAAGCTGTAGATGTGGTGCTTCAGGATATAGTTTAGTGGTCACAGTAGCTGGGTTACAGTTGGACTTGAGGAGCTTAAAGATCTTTCCCAATGTTAACAATTCTATGATTCTGTGGTCCCCAGGCAGATGGCAGAGCTACCTTCCCAGCCTTGACCTGGCAGGAGTTGATTCACTTGGAGTAAAGCAAAACCTGATCACAGAGACTCTGTATTAGTCTTGGCTTCATGCAAGAATTTCATCTCCAAGCTGCCCAAGCCTGAAGCTCACATTTAACAGCAACTGGAGCTGCAGATTTCAGCTGCTGCCTGGGTAAGGCCAGCTGCAGGCACAGGGCACTTTCTGCTGCATGCCCTACATATTTGTGTGTCCCACTTAGAGAGCACAGGTGTGCAAGAGAGTGCAAAGCCCCAGAGCTCTCACATCCACCTGAACCCCTCCCAGATACCCTCCTGGCCCCACTCTGCCCTGGCTCTCTGTGCTGCGGGATGCTCACTGTGGCTCCTCCTTCACTGCCCCAGTTCTCACCTTGCCCTCACAAGCACAGAGCATGCCAAGGTTAAAGTGCAGCTGAGGAGTTTGCTTTCTGGAGAGAAGAAGGAGCTCAGAGAGCCACAGGACAGCACACTGGGAGGAAAAACAGGGTCTTGGCTGGCCCACAAAGGAGTCCCATTTCGGTGCTCCCAGGGACTGAGCTCCAGCTCTAACACAGCAGCACCTTTTAGAGGGGGTAGTTCCAACATCCACTCGAGATAGATTTCATAGAATCATGGGATCATTTTGGTTGGAAAAGCCCTCTGAGATCACCCAATCCAACCAGTGACCCAACACCACCATGGCCACTAAACCCTGTCCCAAAGTGCCATGGCCACACCTTCCTTGAACACCTCCAGGGATGGGAACTCCACCACAGAATCACAGAATTAACCAGGTTGGAAAAGACCTCTGAGATCACTGAGTCCATCCCATTACCTAACCCTTCTAATTAACTAAGCCATGCCACTAAGTGCCTCATCCAGCCTCCTTTTAAACACCTCCAGGGATGAAGACTCCACCACCTCCGTGGGCAGCCTGTGCCAATCCCTGACCACTTTCACAGCAAAGGAATCCTTCCTCATCTCCAACCTAAACCTTCACTGGCACAATTTCAGGCCATGTCCTTTCATTCCATCACCTGGTAGTAGGAAGAAGAGCCCAACCTCACTGCAACCTTTCATAGAATCACTGAATTGTTTCCATTGGAAAAGCCCCCCAGGATCATTCAAGTCCAACCATCGACCCAACACTACCTCTGCCATCACACCATGACCCAGAGTGCATGCTCACATCTTTCTTGAACACTTCCAGGCATGGTGATTCCACCACCTTCCTGGGCAGCCTGTTCCAATCCCTGGCCACTCTCTCAGGAAAGAAATTTCAGAGTTATTTCCTTTAAAGAAGTTTTCCAGCTGTGGTGTTTAGCCCAAAGCATGGCTGTGAGAGGTAAGGTCTGAAGAACACCCAGCACCTCCTGGTGTTGTAAACTGTAGAGAGAAGCTGCTTGGTTAATCTTCTTCACAGAGTTGAGAGAAGGGAAAAGGCACAAAAATGGAAAGTAGTGACAAGTCAGGGAGAAGCTCAAGTATGGTAGAGCTGAAACTGATCCTTAAATACCTTTAGCAATTAGAGAATCAACTTAGTGATCCAGAAGGAATAAAAACACTCTGGGGGAAACTGGATGTTACCCAAAAAAGCAAGAGATGGAACTGGAGAAGACAACTAGGAATAATCCCAGGGGCAGGCAGGCAGGAGTAGTCTTCACCCCCATCTGCTTCCCAAATACAGACAGCAGAAAAAAAAACAGAATCATAGAATGGTTTGAACTGGAAGGGACATTAAGGATCAACTGGATCCAACTCCCTGCCATGAGCAGGGACACCTCCCATGAAACTAGGTTGCTCAAGCCCCCGTCCAGCCTGGCTTTGAACACCTCTGTGCTTGCAGCATTCACATCTTCCCAATAGCAACCAAGGTTAACTCTGGCAGGAGATATTCTTGGGTCACCCAGGAGCTGAGGCCAAAGAACAGAGAAGATACCCCAAAAGTGATTCAGCCCAACCCAGAAGAGCCACCAAAGCAAAGCAGCCAAAGCCACACTCCAGACATGCCTCTCTTTCCACTGGTCTAAGCACCTCTGATGACCACTCAGACTAGTGGCATCAATTATGGATCATGTACAAGTCAACAAAACCCTTCCTGGAGAGGCCTTTGAACCAGAGGCTCATTCCCCCATCACTCACATGGCTAAGAGGCTCTAGTTCAAGATACAGCAACACAAAGCTTGTCTAAAGGGGTAAGGGGGCTACTGAAGGAAGGAATCAAGGAAGGACAGACCTTGGTAGCCTCCCCAGAGATTGGCAGGACACTGCCTACAGCCTAGGAGAGCTGCAGTGGTGAGAACATACCTGTGTTGGGCTACTCAATTCAAGACAGACAGGGATATGCTGGAGAGAGTCCAATGGGGGCTAGGAGGATGATGAAGGAAAATCTCTCCTATGAAAAAAGGCTGAGCGCCCTGGGGCTGTTTAGTCTGGAGAACAGAAGGCTGAAAGGGGACCTTATGAATGGTTATAAATACCTGGGGAGTGAGTGTCAAGATGAAGGGGCCAGGTTCTATGCAGTGGTGCCCTGTGACAGGACAAGCAACAACAGAGATAAGCTGGAGCACATCAAGTTCCACCTCAACTTGAGGAGAAACTTCTTTACTGTGAGGGTGCTGGAGCCCTGGAGCAGACTACCCAGAGAGGTTGTGGAGTCTCCTTCTCTGGACACTTTCAAGAGCCATCTGGATGTGACCTGCCCTAGGTGATCACACTTTGGCAGGGGGACTGAATCATAGAATCAACCAGGTTGAAAGAGACCTCCAAGATCATCCAGTCCAACCTAGCACCCAGTCCCATCCAGTCAACCAGACCATGGCCCTAAGTGCCCCAGCCAGTCTCTTCTTGAACACCCCCCGGGACGGTGACTCCACTTCCTCCTAACATCCAGCCTAGACCTGCCCTGGCACAACTTGAGGCTGTGTCCCCTTGTTCTGGTGCTGCTTGCCTGGGAGAAGAGCCCAACCCCACCTGGCTACAGCCTCCCTTCAGGTAGTTGTAGGCAGCAATGAGGTCACTCCTGAGCCTCCTCTTCTGCAGGCTGCACACCCCCAGCTCCCTCAGCCTCTCCTCATAGGGTTTGTGTTCCAGGCCCCCCTCCAGCCTTGCTGCCCTTCTCTGGACACCTTCCAGCACCTCAACATCTCTCTTGACTGGAGGAGCCCAGAACTGGACACAGCACTCAAGGTGTGTCCTGAGCAGTGCTGAGCACAGGGGCAGAATAACCTCCCTCGTCCTGCTGGCCACACTGTTCCTAATACAGGCCAGGATGCCATTGGCTCTCTTGGCCACCTGGGCACACTGCTGGCTCATCTTCAGCCTACTATCTACCAACTACTGGACTTGATCTGCAGAGGTCCCTTCCAACCCCTGCTGTTTTGTGATTCTACAATGGCTTTAAACTGGAAGAGGGGAAATTGAGACTGGAAGTTAAGAAGAAATTCTTTCCAGTGAGGGTGGTGAGACACTGGAACAGGTTGCCCAGGGAAGTTGTGGATACCCTCTCTGGAAATGCTGAAGATCAGGTTGGACAGTGCTACTCCCTGTCCTGTGGAAGAGGGAGTAGGGTACCTCCTGTGGAGGAGGGCACCTCCCTACCTGTGGGCGGTGTTCCTGCCCATGACAGCAGGGGTTGGAACTGGATGACCTATAAAGTCCCTTCCAACCCAAACTCATTCTCTGATTCTACGATAACAAGCTCAAGATCACATCCTGGAGGAGCAGGCAGAGGAAAATAGCCCAAACCCATCCATCCCAACCCAAAGACATCCCTGAGGAGCAGGACATGCTGCAGTTGGCTGGTGAAGCAGGGCTCCCTGTTGCTAGTCTGAATGCAAACGAGAGGCAGCAGCAGTGTAACCTGACCTGATAATGTAAATAGGGTGAAATGAAATATGGTTCACCACCTCCCCAGCTCTGGCAAATGTTTATTTTCAATAACATGCTTATCTGCTCCAACTGCTCACCATCTGTTTTCAGTCTCCACCAAGCTAATATTTTTCACATTTAGGAACTGAGAAATGGGAAGAATTACATTTAAATGTTATTAACATCTTTCCTCTGCTCCAAGGTTGCCTTTTCCCTCCCCTTGACGGCTCCAAGCCATCTGTAGAGCACCTCTGCAGTTCTCCAAGCATGCAGATGAGAGGTTATCTACATGCAAAACAAGAGGAGCGTTACTCAGGTTTCCAGAAGATGCCTTTTACTGCAAACCCTCCATCACCTGCTTCCAGTCAGCTTCCCCCCCACAAGCTCAACCTGAACTCCTGTGGTTGAGGAAAGAGCCAATATTTTATCTCTTTGCAGCATCACTGCATCAAAAAGAGATGGAGAGGGAAGGCTGAAGATAAGCATCAGAAACAACGCAGCCAATCCGGCAGCCTTAGGGGGAATAAAAGGATGGTTGGGATAGTCCCAGTTTGGTGGAGGAAGGAGATGTTAAGAGGTTTGCAGTCAGGATGACACTTCTGTCCAAATCCTGACCTGTACTGGCAGGTTTCCAGGGGTCTCCTTCTGCTCGAGTCAATAAATGATCATTCACAACCAGAGCTGTGTCACCAACAGGCCAGCAGCACATCTCAGAAGCATGGAAGCAGTGAGGCTACAAAAGACCTTTAAGATCATTGAGTCAAACCCTTAACCCAACACTAGTAAGTCTGCTGCTAAATCACATCCCCTCAGCACCACATCTACACAGCTTTACAATGCCTCCAGGGATAAAAATACCACCACTGCCCTGGGCAGCCTGTTCCAGGGCTTAGCAAACCTTTGGGGGGATAGACTTTTTCCTAAACATCCAACCCCTCACTCCAAGGACACTGAGAGGATGCAGCATGTCCAAAGAAGAGCAACAAAGCTGATGAAGAGTTTAGAGAGCAAGTTTTATGAGGAGTGGTTGAGGGAACTGGGGTTGTTTAGTGCAGATAAGAGGAGGCTGAGGGGAGATCTCATTGCTCTCCACAGCTCCCTGAAAGGAGGTTGCAGTGAGGTAAGGGTTGGTCTCTTCTCCCTAGGATCATGTGATAGGAGAGGAAAGGGCCTGAAATTGTGCCAGGGGAGGGTTAGGTTTGAGATAAGGAAAAATTTCTTTGCTGCAACAGTGCTGAGGGATTGCAACAGCCTGCTCAGGCAGGTGGTGGTGTTCAAGAAACACGTGGCCATGGCACTTGGGGACATGGTTTAATGGCCATGGTGGTCGGACTCGATGATCTTAGAGGTGTTTTCCAACCAAAAGAGTTCTATGATTCTAAACATCCCTTGGTTCAAATTAACAGCTGTTCAAGTGCTGTTGGTCCTTCTCCATCCTCCTCCCTCCACCATAGCCCAGAGTTGGCCATGATGATACTACAGCATCTGTCACAGTGGGTAACGTCTGTTACTGTACAGATACTTCCTCCACCAGACACCACCAGCTTATTTTTACCATGTTTAGCTTGGGTTGATAGCACATCCAGGCTCCTGAGCTGCAAGATGCTGTGGGAGTGGAGGACGTGGTACCTCACAGGAGAGCCTGGCATCACACAGGAGGGAGCTGCTGAGCCTGGGCTAGGATTTTTCTAACTCAAAAATAACCGTGTGGATCTCCACTGCCATCCATTCCTCTCCCACACACAGCTGTTTCACTTTAAACCTCAACTCAGTGCAAGGCTCGGATAGAGGAACTTGAAAGAGCAAAGTGTGTTATCGTTCCCAGCCAGGCCAGAGAGTGGTTAATAAGGGAAATGTGATTAATAATTGATTCCTGAAGGCAGACTGCAGATCTTTATCCCTCTTGCCCTTCACTGCTTCTTATGAAATCCTATTAATGTGTCTGCACCTCGCAGCAGTCCTCTTCTGCTGTGCTCCCACACAGACAAGGAGGTTGCAGCTTCAGCTCCCCTCTCACCTTGGCCATGCCAGACTCATCAGTACAAAGCCACCTTTGAGGCACCCTTAGCTCTGGTCTCACACCAGGACCAGTGGTGCAACCCATGGTTGCAGAAGACATCCCACAAACCATCGCATCAAGCACCCCTTAGACTGAGGATGTATTCTGCAGCCATGGCTTGCACCAAGCCCCTCAAGTTCTGCTCATCTGACTTCCCCAAGAACACAAACCACTTTGGGGTTTGCACTCCCTTCTCCTGCTCTGTTCCAAGAAGGATCAAGTTACTCCAACCATGAAAGCTGCCCTGAACTCTATTTACACATGGCACAGCAGCCCTCTGGGAGCTGCTGCTGCTGCTGCTCTCACCAACACACCACAGCCATTCCCTCTCCATTGCTAGTGCCAACAGAAATAGGTTTTGGGGGACTTAAGTTCACCCCTTAACATCCCTGCCATCAGCTTTGGCTCATCAGCTGCCTCAAAGAGACTCAGTGAGTACCACCATTGAGCTCACCATGTCCCAGGGCAGGGAATTCTCCCATCCTCACCGGGGGAATGTGCTCCTGGAATACCTCCCAGCAGGCTACAGTGCTGCAGACCAAGCCCTGCAGAGCAGTCAGCACTCCAGTTTCAGGACGTGAAGCACTTCAAGGACTGGGGGAAGTGCTCCTTGTTCCCTAAAAGCACCTCTCTGGTTGCTCAGACCTCTTTGGCTTGGGTTATAACCTGGGACAAGGGGTGGGCAGCTGTGTTCAAGCAAAGCCAAAGATGGTTACTAATTCACAGAATCCCAGCAGCATCTGGGCTGGAAGGAACTTCTGGAGATCACCCAGTCCAACTCCCCTGCTAAAGCAGGGCACCCACAACAGCTTGCCCAAGATCACAATGTCCAGATGAGTTTGGAATCTCTCTAGAGGAGGAAGAGGAGACTCTACAACCTCTCTGGGCAGCCTCCTCCAAGGCCCAGCACCCACACACCAAAGATTTTTCTCCCATTGCCCTATCAATTGTGCCCATTGCCCCTTGTCCTATCACTGGGCACCACCAAGAAGAATTGGGCCTCATCCTCTTGCACCCCAACCTTTAGCTCTTGCTAAAGCAGACCTCTCAGGCTGCTCTTCTCCAGGCTCTCAACCTTTGCTCCTCACAGAGCTGCTCCAGGCCCCTCTGCATCTTTGGAGCCTCTGTTGGACTCTCTCCAGCAGTTGCCTGTCTCTTGAACTGAGGAGCCCAGAACTGAACCCAGCACTCCAGAGGTGACCTGTCTAGGGCAAAATAGAGGTGGAAGAAAAGCCTCCTTGATTTTCTGGCCACACTCTTCTGAAGGCATGCCAGGACCCCACTGGCCTTCTTGGCCAACTGATTCATTTGATCATTCACTGCAGAATGATTTTGGTAGTTTTTCATTAGCTTCATTTTTCACCATAATTTTTCATCAGTTCATTGCTCCATTTCATGGTACAGAACCAAACCCTTTTTTCTCTCCACTCATCCCCTCCTGTTCCAAGATGAAGAACAGTTCCTCCCCCACACTCTTTACTTATTAGGCTAAAGCACTCCCAAAGAAAAATGAAAGCAGTTGCAGATATCAAACAGGCAATTATCACAATCATGATAAAATTAGTTCTTAGAAGTCCCAGCCTGCTGCACTGCTCTCCAAATCCTCCTGCTCAGAGAGGAGTGAGGGTGGTGGGAGCAACCCTTCCAGATGGGAACATCTGTCTCTCATTTGCCACGGGGAAGAGAACAGCAGGAAGATTAACGGCTCCCGAGGCCGGCACAGCCCAGACACAACACGGACACAAAAGGGATGCCCTTTAGAAAGAGACTTGGAGCAACAGCTTGGTACCTTCTTTTGATTATGGTTATTTTGTGGGGCTTCTACACTCAGGGAAATGTTAGGGCAGAAAACAAAGAGCCTGAGTTTCACTTTAGGAAACGCTGTGGAGCGAAAGCAAGAGTTTACCATGCTCAGGATTTATGGTGCTTGCACCATCTTGGCTGCTTTCCAGATATCAGAAGTCATTTCAGAAGTTGATTTTAAGGGGTTCCTCTTAAAAGATTTGAAACTATTCCCTGCCCAGAGCAGCGAGGCCACAGATGGGACATTTCAACCCCCTGAGCTCCAGAGAGGAAACACCAAGTTTACTCCAGAGTGTTAAGAGTGACCCAGCAAGCTCCCAGCTGATGGTGACACTAACCCAGCCTCCCCCAGCAGCACCACCACCACCAGAGACCATTCCTGTCACTGGTGCTTCTTAACCTCTGCTGCAATCCAGGGACCACAAGTACAAAGACAGGCAGATGTTCTGCCCAGGATGTCCTCTCCTGCAGCCCAAAGTGAAGTGCTGGACACCAATGCTCACTTCTGCCACAGCTCAGCAACTGTGCAGTTCATGCAAACCACCATCAGCACCACAGCCAAAAGCTCTGCCACTGCTCCATGAACAGCACTGGGGTGTTAGCTCTGCCAAGAAGCATCTAGTAGTGCTGGTGAACAAGTTCACCATGAGCCAGCAATGGGCCCTTGTGGCCAAGAGGGGCAATGGTGTCCTGGGGTGCATTGAGAAGAGTGTGGCCAGCAAGTCAAAGAAGGTTCTGCTCCCCCTCTACTCTGTCCTAGACAGATCACCTCTGGAGTCCTGGGCCCAGTTCTGGGCTCCCCAACTCAAGACACACAAGGATGGACTGGAGAGAGCCCAGCAGAGGCTCCAAAGATACTGAGGGGCCTGGAGCAGCTCTGTGAGGAGCTTGGAGAAGAGCAGCCTGAGAGGGGATCTGAGCAATGCTTGGCAAGAGGTAAAGGGTGGGAAACAAGAGGATGGGGCCAGACTCTTCTCAGTGATGCCCAGTGATAGGACAAGGGGCAATGGGCACAAACTGGAACCCAGGAGGCTCCATCTGAAGAAGAGGAGAAATTTCTTTACTGTGAGAGTGCTGGAGCCCTGAGGTTGTGGAGTCTGGAAAGACTCTAAATCCACCTGGACAATGCAATCCTGAGCAAGCTGTTGTGGGTGCCCCTGCTTTAGCAGGGGGGTTGGACTAGATGATCTCCAGAGGTCCTTTCCAACTTCCAGCTTCCCTCTCTATCTTTGATGCTCCCCAGCAGCACTTTTTGACTGTAGAGGTACCCATTCTAACAACTCACAATCACTTCTTTCTCATCCCTGCTCTTAGTTCTTGATGTAACCCCATGCAGAGATACAGGCTGGGGTCAGAGTGGCTGGAGAGCAGCCAGACAGAGAGGGATCTGGGGGTGCTGATTGATACCCGCCTGAACATGAGCCAGCAGTGTGCCCAGGTGGCCAAGAGAGCCAATGGCATCCTGGCCTGCATCAGGAATGGTGTGGTCAGCAGGAGCAGGGAGGTCATTCTGCCCCTGTACTCTGCACTGGTTAGACCACACCTTGAGTACTG